>QFEY01000950.1:0-68395 GCA_003316435.1 Russula virescens | reverse complement strand
CAGTGGAGTTGTCTTGGCGTATATACTGTTTCTTTTCTTGGCTCGTTCATGTATTGCTACTGCATATGGAATCTTCATTCTCTTTTGGATGGACATTCCGTTACCATGGTTTGTGTGCCTTTGGCCCCATGCAAAAACCAATCGTCTCCCGGGTCCTGCATGAACTGACCAGCGTTCGGAGACCTCGAGGAGCTCGGTAGATGCTCCGTTACCCTATTTAGTTTGTGCGGTTGTTTCGAACCAGTCTGCCGCCAGATTCAAAAGTCGATCGAATGGCCACTAGTGAGAGGCAAGAACAGCTAGCTCATCGTAAACGACTGGTCCTTTCCCACCAACGGTGAGTCCCGCACACTTTGATCCGAGCCGGTATCTATTAGTTTTGTCATGTCTCCATACTGGCTGTGCTCAGCACCCGCGCAGAATACAAATGATGCTTTAGTCTTGATACATTCACATTTACACCTCTGCCATGGTTTGTTATGCTGAAAAGACAACGATTATTGTACGTCTCCGGCAAGTGCGCAACTGCATCACGTCTTTCGGATACGTGCAGCGGCCGACTGAGTGGACTTGAGCTGTAATCGGGCTCATGCACCGTAGGTAGAGATAGCATTGCATTGATATGAGAGTCGCCCCCGCGCGGCAGCGTGTATTACGCAAATGGCACCCCTGAAAGTCCGGACGTGTGACTTGGAAGATCGAACAAGGCAGATGTGGGCTGCTCTTTTTCTCGGCGCATATTGGGTCTGAGGAGACCTTGTTGTTGGGGGCAGATAAGCCACCGGACACGTGATCTAAGATCAGATAAGGAATGGCCGTGTACGAATAGACCAAAGGGAATGACTATTACGCCCTTCCAACGGTTTGTACTTCCCCACTTTTTATTTTAGTCTGGTATGCATAAAGCAGAATGTAAATATAGTACGGTACTCGCTATCACGAAGTATTAGTTCTTCCACCCTCCGGAATCCCCCGGCTTCACTCCTGCGCTCCCACTTAAGTTCCTGCTTTCGTTTCTCCGCATCTTATTTACAATACCTCTTCCACACCTCCATGCCCCATTCTCCGTTAAATAAGTCAGAAACTGCCACGAATGATTTTATCACCATCGAATTGCCTGTTCATCTCGCACCTTGCGCTCCACCGTCTCTTCCGTCGCAAGTTACATCTCTCCCCCAGCCATGTGAGAACTCACAGGCTTCGATGCCCCGTTGAAACCATAATCCCTGTATCGACAGCCACACGATTTCTGCATCAAATCGCAGATAAGACTGAAGAATGGTATTGCAATTGCGGATATATGATTGGCGCGCTCTTCAGAGGGTCGCCGTACCGCTGAAAAACATACACATAATCGCGGATTCATTGTTGGAGGAGAATGGCAGGGAATACGGCAGAGAGACTAAATATAAGGCCATGGACCAGAAAAGGTCTGTGCGGATGTCAGACGCGGAGAGCTTGAAGGTAGGGAATGGTGAGGGCGGAACGGCGACCTGTTGAATGATGGTAGAAATTTGATGGGAAAACTCATCTAGCACAGCACAGTTTCAAAGTTTGTTGGAGATAATACACCATTTGATCTAAGGGCTGGTTTCAAGTCCTGTTTGCTGTCGATCACGAACGCGGTGGGGGAGGCAGAGCGCTGAATATCATCTCGACACCGGAGGCATGGACAACATATGAACGGACAAATGTGAGTTCCATCTTGAATCCAGGTCTCGTCGTGGCTCTTGGCTTCCTTTCTATAAAGTGCCCAGAGTGCATTGGCACTGCCATCGAAGTCGCCTATCATGCGCTTTTCCCGTATTCCAATCAATACGACCTCTAGAGGGACACTGTCTGCCGGTGGTACGTTCTTCGCTGCTCGTTTATGTTTGCGTCAGTTTCATTTACGGTAACTCGCTCCCCTGGCCGCACGGTGCGTAACACACGTGAGATTCCAGAGTCTATCTCGGATTCTGCAGGAATTTGTGTCTTAGCCTGGATCTCATCCTTTCCGACTCATGTCGCCTCATTTCTTGTGATATTGCCATGCTCTGACTACGGTAGTCAACGTTTTTCTCATGGATCGCATTCCCTCGCCTCCTACATATTGATAAAAAGTTAGTTTGAATTGTTTAAGCGGGGATACGAAAGTGAAGGGTATCATGAGTTGCACCTGCGTCATGTGTGAGATAATCAGCTGCCAGTGTACTTCGGCTCCGGGGTTGAGGTCGAGGTCGGTAGTTGTGAGCAGCACAGCGTTACTCTTCTCAGATAGATCTGAACGGATACTGATCTCATACATCCCCCTTGCTCCTACCTCTTTCCCCAAGAATCATTCGAACTTGAACCTACCAACAGTTGGTGGTGGTACTGTCATCTTAGATTCATCTACCCTGGTACTGTTCACATATCATATGTAAGCAGGCCAGTACTCAACCAACAGTTATTTACACACAAGTACTTTTACTGGGCTGAAGTAGACCCAAATGCAAGCCTGTCCATCTTTTTTTTTGGAGGAAAAAGACGATATTTTGTGGGATTCCCTTCTCAGGGGATGTCACGCCGACTCGCAAAGCAACGGTCAAGTCGCGTGAATCCGTTCCAAACCCCGTTCCAAACCCCGTCACGATCTCTGCTTAGCTAAGTGTGGAACGAGGAGATCTGAGTCTGTCTACTCACTTGACACGAGGCTACTTGAGATAGATATCACGTCCCGCCCATCACCCGTTTTTTTTGCATTTTCATGCCGTGCATTCATGCTGTCTGGCAATGTCTGCGCCCCCCCTCATGTCCCTGACTTGTCAGAATCCAGAAAAGCCGAGCTTTCCGCCCTCCTTTTCCTTTCTCTCATTTCTCATTTTCTTTTCTTCCTCTTCTTCCTCGCTCCATCTGACCCCGCCCAATCGTCATTTCATAGGCAATCCCATTAATCCATCTGTCTGCCTTCCACTTCACCCCTTGGTCGTTGAGGTTAGCTTGGTCTACCTTGACGTCCCTGACAACTTCAACGAGAGTCCGACAAGCCCAGTGACAACCTCCCAATAAAGCCACACCTTATTTTCGCATTTTCTTCCCCATATCTCTTTCTCCATCCTTGGCACTAACTCTGTCTCATGTTGCCTTTAATGTTTTCCTCGCTCGCCCTTTTCGTTCTCGGCGCGACTGCAGCAGTACCCCCACACCGTCGAGAACCCCTCCACATCCCCATCGTACGCAGTCATAATCCACGACGCGGTGGAGAAGCCGATCTGGACCGATTCACCGCAACAGCCCAGCATGCGAAGGGAGAGTATGGTCGGTCTAATTTGTCCGGTAGAAGCACCCAGGACATCGGCATGATCAATCAGGTAACGTCCCCTATGCACGGACATCTGAGACCCCAAGATCTAAATCATGCTCCGTAACACAACAAAGAACCAGGACGAGATTTACCTTGTCCAAGTTAGCGTTGGCACTCCGTGAGTTTCAGCCCCCGTAAGAAATTTCTGTCATCTCCGTGACTCATTCGTTGCGTTTTCTATTCTGTGTTGTCCCTTCTTAGATCTCAGTCCTTTAGCCTCATCCTCAGCACGAGTACCTCAGACCTCTGGTTTTCCACCACCAGCTGCTCTGGCTGCAATCGAAGCACACCATTGTTTGATACCACAAAGTCATCGACGTTCCAAACAGGAAACCAAACGGTCTACTTGACATATAGTTCCAGCAACGCTACCGGGACCCTCGCAAGTGATACCGTTTCTATGGGCTCCTTAACGGTCACCCAACAAGAGTTCGGTGAGCGTTTTCGCCCAACTCTTCATCGTGTTTTGCATGTGTTGGGTGCATTGTTCCTAGTCAAAATAGTCGTGTTTTGTATCATACTAGTAAGCGCCAAACGACCTGGTTAGGTGGCGGGAGGTCACAGTCTTGGGCACTCAAAGTGAGGCCATACCCAAGTCAGTCATGTTCTTGGGGCTTGGGCTTGACTGTGGTCTGCTGGTCGCCATCGCATCTGTTTGCAATACCCTACTATTCCAATTATCATCTATGTTCACCATCCGGGATGACTGACTTTGAACTCAGTTGCAGTCAACGCTGTGTCCTCAACTTTCATCAAAGCCAGTGTCTCCGGTGCCATGGGTCTCGCATTTCAAGGCAATGCTGAGACTGGTGCCTTACCCTTCTGGCAAGCTCTCATCGCCAACAACCAGCTCACAAATCCTGAATTCTCTTTCGCCATCACACGCTTCAACGATAATTCATCCGCTACATACGAAGAACCCGGAGGGGTTTTCACACTTGGCGGGACGAACTCGACGCTGTACCAAGGCAATATTGACTTTCAGACCTTTACGCCTCTAATGACCATCGGATCTTTTTGGCTGCAGACCATCTCTGGTGCGTAAAACACACGTGCGTGCCTGGCGCTGCCGCCGGCGCAGTAGTATGTTTAATATATGCGCCACATTTTGTCAGGTGTCAACGTGGATGGCACATCCGTCAATATCGGCAATTCACGGTTGGCGTACATCGAGATTAGTGCAACCTTTATCGGTGGGCCTTCCCAGGCCGTGACCTCTATTTGGAGCGCAGTTCCTGGAGCAAAACCACTCAGTGGCCAACTGGCCGGAGCTTGGGGGTTTCGTACGTAGCTTTTTGTTCTCCTATTTAGGAATTTTGTTGTGCACAAGAGGACCTGAACTTTTCTGCTCTATCATCATGCAGCGTGTACCACCCAGTTGACAGTTTCAATATCCTTTGGGGGACCGTCGTGGCCGATCAGCATCAACGATCTGAACCTTGGCACAATCGGGGGTGGTCAGTGTCTCGGCGCCATTATCGATCTCAACCAGGGCACGAAAAATAGTACTCAAAATACTCCGGCGTGGGTTATCGGCACACCATTCCTGGTACGTTTTTTTTGCTTCAACTAAAACTAGACATCTCAGACCCCCCGATGCATCTATCTCTCTTTTTTCGAACCGTGACAAAATACGTAGAAAAATGTGTACAGTGTCTTCCGTGCCTCTAACCCGCCGGCAGTCGGCTTTGCGCTGCTCTCGCAAGGGCAAGCAACTCTTGGCTCTTCAGGTTCGTGAAGCCTTTTTTGTTTATATATGCCCAAGTTCCCTTATTCTGACTTATCTCGCTGCCCATGCATTCGACGGTCCATCATCCTTGTGCTACCCCATGCAACAAACCCTTCTCGTCACCATGCCTAATCCCTCGTCGTTGGCGTGCTTCTTACTCTCTATAGGCACTCCTGGCTCAGTTCCCAACCCTGGCCCTGCACGATCGGGCGTCTTGCCCACTCCATCATCCAATAGCGCTTGTTAGTGCTCCTTCACTCTTCTCATTCCGACCTCCTGGCTGACCACGCGATACTAGCCCGAGCACGCCACGTAACGTCGTTCGGCAACGTGGACGTTCTCGCCACAGGCGTGCTCTCGTTTCTCACAGTTGTATTCATGCTCGCCGCTTAGTGGTTTCTTCTAAGGACCGTATTTGAACCGACGACGAAGTTTGTCACACTTCTTCCCTCATGCACCATCGTCCTATGGCCAGTGGAATTTTTTTTGGCGTATATACTGTTTCTTATCTTGGCTTGTTCGTGTATTGATTATGGGGTGACTACATATGAAATCTTCAATCTCCTTTGGATGGACATTTCGTTACCATTGTCTGTATGGTTTGACCCCAAAGCAAAAACCAATCGTCTCCCGGGCCCTGCGTGCACTGACCAGCGCTCGGAGACCTTGGGGAGCTCGGTGGCCGCTTGGTCGAGCGCATGGGCGATACGCAGGTACATCTGCCACCGCTCCGTTACCCGATATAGTTTGTTGCGGAAGTCTAAGTTGGTGTATCGTGATGTATCATGTCCTGTCTTTCATTCTATTGAGCATCCGATGGATATTTCGCTCCACTGGCGCACTGTTACTATCGGTATAGACACCGGTGTCACCAGTGTCATATTTGGCGGCGGTCCAACTGCACAGGTCTATAATTTAATCGTACTGTAGAGTAATCCGCCGCCGCAGCTGTGGTCCACAGCTAACCAAGTTTAGTTATGTACAGTACTATGCATATGCAGTACTGTTATGCCCAGGCTGCTACTTCATGTAGTTGTGAATGGGCCTTCCGTATCCTTCGCTTTCTTGTCAGCGGCCAGGTCCTCTGGCTACCTGCGTTTTTCCAGGTCCATCCATCATTTCTGGATACACTTCGCTAAATGACGTATAGAAGTCCTTCGGTGGGACTTCCGCCTGGGGATCGCCAGGCTCACAAGACGCAGGAGTTGCTTGATCTATTATTCTATGAGACATTGTACGCAATCTTATGCACACATGTAGTTGAGAAACATAGTACTACCGGTGACAGCGCCCTTATGGCGTCGATCCATTTTCCCTTGTGGCTTGAACGTGGGCCTGTCTGTGAGTGTGTAACATGTCTCGTGTCGCTGCAATCACTCATTACCGCTAGCCACGACCCACTGGTGGATTTCGCCCAAAGGCGGTCAGCTCAAGTCAAGAGCAAGCGATGTCAGTGATGGCCGCTGGTTAGTTAGGCGGCGGTTCCATGGACCATGAGAAGCAAGCTCAACGGATCGTTATGCCGGGTAATTGCGATCTATGCATCGACACCTTGGAAGCTGTCGATCTGGGAGGTAGTGTGCTCCAGCTCTGAGATTTGGAATTCGTGATTGTGAAGGTTTTTTTTTTGCTTCGTCTTCTCTCAACCTTGTTTCCCCGCAAAGTGCATCACATGGCTCTTCCAGGAACCTCCATGCCTTGTCGAAAATCATCATGATCCTCTCAAGACGTCAGGGTTAGTCCTTCGCCAGAGTCAACTTAATCCCTTCAAATTCCATCAAGCACTGCCAAGGCCCCTCCCCCATGTCCACAGGCAGGAACCTGCTGCAAGATTCTAGAGTCCATCGAATGGCCACTGGTGAGAGGCAAGACCAGCTCATCGTAAACAACTGGCCCTTTCTCACCAACGATGAGTCCCGCATATTTTGACATCTCCTGATAGTTTTGTCATGTCTCAAAACTGGCATAGTTCAGTACGTGCGCAGAGTACAAGTGAAGCTGTAGTTCTGGATGCATTCACGTGTAACGTCACGGTGTACGCCTCCGCCATGGTTTGTCATGCCGAAAAGACTAAGGCTCTTGCAGGTATTGCCGGATTCTCACGCTCTTCAGAGGGTCACCGTACCGTTGAAATACGTGCATGCAGTCGAGGGTCCATTAATCCATTGCCGGAAGAGGGTGGCAAGAAACGCCGCAGACGGAGAGACTGGACTCGTTGTCCGGGCCGAACCGATGCTTTATTTCTACACTCCGTTCTAAACCCCGTTCTAAACACCGACACCATCTCCATTTAGCTAAGTAGGGAATGAGGAGGACTTGACCTGAGATAGATATCATGTCCCGCCCATCACCCATTTGCATTTTCATGCCGTCTGTATCACCTACTATGTCCCTGACTTGTCAGGATCCACGAAAGCTGTACTTTCTTTCGATTCCTCTCTTTTCTCCCATTTGTCTTTGTTTTTTTTCCTCCTCTTCTTCCGCTTCCTCTTAAAAGACAGTCCAATTAATCCACCCGCCCACCCCGACGAACCCTGTGACAAACCTTCAACAAAGCCACACATCCCTACTCTCGATTCTGTCTTTCTTCCGTACAACGTACCAACTCCACCTCATGTTACCGTCAATATTTTTCGAGCTCGCCCTTTTCATTTTCGACGCCGCTGCAGCAGTACCCCCACACCGCCGTGAACCCCTCCATATCCCCATCGTACGCCGCCATAATGCGCGACGTGGGAGAGAAGCTGTTCTGAACCGCTTCGCCACGGCAGCTCAACATTTGAAGGGAAAGTACGGATACGATCGACCTACCTTGCCTCGTAGAATCACCCAGGACATCGGCATAACCAATCAGGTAACGTCCCCCATGCACGCACATCCGAGACCTCGAGATTCGACTCATGCACTGCAACACAACAAAGGGCCAGGATGCGATTTACTTTGCTCAAGTCAGCGTTGGCACTCCGTGAGTTTGAGCCTCCGTGAGAAATGTCTGGCGCCCCCGCGACTTACTCGTTGTGTTTCCTGCTTTGTTTTGTCCCTTCTTAGACCCCAGTCCTTTGGCCTCATGCTTGACACGGGTTCCTCAGACCTCTGGTTTGCCACCACAGGCTGCTCTGGCTGCAATCGGGGCACACCATTGTTGGACACCACAAAGTCGTCGTCTTTCCAAACTAGAAGCCAAACGATCACCTTGAGTTATGGTTCCGGCGACGCTACCGGTACCCTCGTACGTGATGTTGTTTCGATGGGCCCCCTCGCGGTCACCCAACAAGATTTTGGTGAGCATTTTCAATCAACTCTTCCTCGTATTTTCCATGTCTCGGATCTGTTGTTCCGAGTCAAAGCTGTCATGCTTTGTACTAGGATGGGCCAAGTGATGTGGTTAGGTGGCGGGTGGTTATAGTATGGGATCCCAACGTGAACGCGTACCCAAACTGGTCATGCGATTGGCGGTCGCTGTTAACGGAGGCTGTGTCCTGGTCGTTGAGCTTGACTGGTCTTCTGGTCGCCATCGCATCCGTTTCCGACACCATGCTCCTTCAATCGCCATCTGTATTTACACATCCGCGATAGCTGACTTTGAGCCCAGTTGCAGCCAACACTGTGTCCTCAGGATTTCTCAATGGCGAGCTCTCCGGCATCATGGGTCTTGCATTCCAGGGCATTGCTAGCTCTAAAGCCGTGCCCTTCTGGCAAGCTCTCATTGCCAACAACCTGCTCACAGATCCTGAATTCTCTTTCTTCATCACACGCTTCGACAACGACATATCCGCTGTACAGGAAGAACCCGGTGGGGTTTTCACGCTTGGTGGAACAAACTCGACGCTGTACCAAGGCGATATTGACTTTCAGACCTTCACACCTCCGGTATCCAGCGGATCCTTTTGGCTGCAGTCCATTTCTGGTGAGTAAAATATATGTGCGTCATGGCGGCACAGTAGTATGATTAATGTATTCGCCATGTTTCGTCAGGTATCAACGTGAATGGCACATCCGTCAATATCGGCAACTCAAGGTTGGCGGCTATCGATATTGGCACCAGCCTTATCGGTGGGCCTTCCCAGGCCGTGACCTCTATCTGGAACGCGGTTCCTGGAGCAAGACCACTCAATGGCCAAATGGCTGGATATTGGGGATTTCGTACGTAGTCTTCTGTTCTCCTATCAAGGTCACGGTGTTTTATGTAGAGGATCTGATTTTTTCTCCTCTATCATCATGCAGCGTGTACCACTCAGTTTACAGTTTCGATGTCATTTGGGGGACCGTTGTGGCCAATCAGCATCGAGGATCTGAACCTTGGCACCATCGACGGCGGTCTCTGTCTCGGCGCCATTTTTGATATCAGCCGAGTCACGGACAAAACAACACAGCATCTTCCGGCGTGGGTTATCGGCGCAACATTTCTAGTACGTTTCTTTTCTCCACTAAAAACTAGGCATCTTAGATCCCCTGACGCACTTATCCCTCTTTTTTTCAAAATTGGGACAAAAAACGTAGAAAAATGTGTACAGTGTCTTCCGTGCCTCTAACCCGCCTGCTGTCGGCTTTGCGCTGCTCTCGCAAGAAATTCTTGGTTCAACAGGTTCGTAAGGCTTCTGCCTTTTCTGTTTATCCTTGCCCTAGTCCTACTATTCTGACTTATCTCGCTGCCCATCATTCATGTGCTACCCCATGCAATCATACCTTCCTCGCACCATGCGTACTGCCTCATGTTTGACATCCTTCATACACTGTGTAGGCACCCCGGGGCCAGTTACTGCCACTGCACGAGTGTCGGGTATCTTGCCCACTCCATCATCCAATAATGCTTGTTAGTGCCCCTTCACGCTCCTCATTCCGGGATCCGGGTTGACCACGCGATACTAGCTCCGGCGCGCCAAGCAACATTGTTCAGCAACGTTGGCATTCTCGCCACAAACGTGCTCTCGCTACTCAGCATTGTATTCATGCTCGCTACTTAGTGGTTTTTTCTAAGGACTACATTAGACTTGGACGATGTTTGTCACGCTTCTTCCCTCACCCGTCGTCTCATAGCCAATTGAAGTTGTTTTGGTGCATATACTGTGTTTTATCTTCCTTTGTTTGTGCATGTATTCTAAATAGGGTGACTGCATATGGGATCTTCATTATGCCTTGGATGGATCTGTGTGGCTTTGACCCCCAGAGCAAAAACCGATTGTGTCCCGGGTCCTGCGTGAACTGACCCGCGTCTAGAGACCTCGGGGAGCTCAGCGGCCCCTGCTTCGTTCGACGTAAGTTGTACTTTATGGTTCGAGTTAATCGCATGACATGACGAAGCGATTGGTCTCACCTTCCCTTCCCAAACCCAGTCCCCGCGGGAACACGGCCCGTGTTCCCCAGTGGTAATAGATGTCGTCATCAGCCCGGATGCTTTTCTTCTCCCTTCGTTTTGATTTACCACTGTTCTTTAACCTTCCATGCTGGACTCTCCTTTGTCGTTAACGCACTCATTTAACTTCAAGTACACCTAGTTTGTCGATCATCGCTAGTGATATTAGAAGAGAAGGAGTTAAATATGAAACAACTAAAACCTATCAAGTGAAAAAAATTCGGTCATGGTAACTACAACACATCGGATCCAAAAAGGTCATCGCTAACACATTGAATGAGATCACCAAACGGCTTTAAGCATCGTCAGGGGTGGAGAGTGGCGGGCAGAGACAGGGTATGCGCATGGCCTTGAAACAACTGAATCGTGATGCGGATGCCGATGGTACGGATGTTTGTGGGGCGGATGTTTGTGGGGCGGATGATTGTGATGTGACCCCTTTGGCGTTTTGGGAACGGCGTCGTTTCCCTCCCTCTCGAGGCCATCGCGGATCCTCATCTTTTACCAACTCAAGGAATATACGCTGAAAGTTATTCAAATCCGGGATCTGTTGATCCTGCTGGAAGCTTTCGCGAATGCGGTGATGAATTTGTCCACGGGAGCCCGAGCGTTCATATTCTTCGAATGCCCCCTTTAGCTCCAACCACGATATCGTCCCTGACGACTGATGCAGCCGAGTCAATACGATGTCAAACAGCGACTTCAGCACCGTTGTAAGATCAACGGTATAGGTCATCAAATGACGCAGAGTTTCGGGTCTTGATATACTTTCCATCAGCAACTGGACCATAAATCTATTGAAAACGTACGCATTATCCAGGGCTGCATCCTTGAGCCAATCAGCGAACACACTTTCTGTGTCAGGGCGTGGCAGAGTGGGAGATGTGATGGAGATTAGCTCCAAGAACTGGACAACCTTGTCAATCGCTGGGAGGCTATAAAACAGTTGTCACATCCTGTTGAACCCTGTTATGTGGGTACATACCGCGCGTCGTGGAACTCACCACGATTCGGTGATTCCTGGGCGTCTTGGACAAGGTACTGCATCAACTGCTTGAACTGTTCGCTGATGAGAATCTAATTGAAAATCTAGTCAGGGTATTTCTCATTACACTACAAGATATCTTACCCTCTCCTCGTCTCTGAAGTTCCAGGATGTGGTAATCTCTTGATGGGCTTCTGCAAGGCAATCGCGCAGTAACACCTGCACAGCGCCAGGCATAACACTATCGAGAGAACGTTTATAATCTGAGGAGTGGTAAAGTGGCCGACAGAGAAACACCGCTCGAGATACATACAGGTCATGGCGATGCTTGTTAAGCAGGTAGCAGCGTGAATGACCTGTATGGCTCAGACAGATCGAGAAGACTTACCGAGCACAGGTATCGATTTTGAGTGGGAGATCCGCACGTTGTGCAATCGCCCACACTACCCATTCGTTGCCCTTGAGCGTCCCCCGGACAACATCACCAGTGCGTTCAACGAGAGACGAGATGCCAGCTTCGTAACCAGGCTTAGCTAAGGAGAGGTCAACACTGAACAAAGAAAATATAAGAAATCATACTTGAAACACTCTCATAGGGTGGCATCTGCGTCTTCAATCTGGTCATTGCCCTCTTGAGAGACTGTACGCAAACGTCCAAAGCCTTCTGGGACTCCTCTTCACTCCGCTTGTTCAGATCCTCTGGGTTTGAGCTACCACCTTCCTCTCCTAACTCGGCATGCTTTGACCGTAATAACTGGTCATACTTTGTGAAAACGACCACGACAGGAGCTGTTCCGGGATTATGAATCCATCGCGCGTCAGGTGTATAGCTGGAGTAGTAGCAAGGAGCGCACTTTGGGTCTCATGAGCAAGTTGAAGCAAATTCTCGTCCTCAGTCTCGAATGTACGACCCCCAGCTATCGGTGTCTCCGTGCACAGCCTGAAAACAGTGAGCTCAGCTTGACTGCGCCTCCAATAGGATCCTTACCATATGGCGTGGAGTCGATCTCTGAGAGGGAGGCTCTCTTTGCGTCGCTCCCGGATGAATTTACCCACGAGGTCAAAGGTCGTAGTATCCCCTGCTTCGAACCCCTTCGAGTCGTGCAAGACAAAAAATCGATTTTCATTTGAAGTGAATTCCTTTCCTATGTCTGCTTCTCCCGCTTTCCAGTCTGCAACGAGCTTGTGATAACAACTGACTTAGTCAATGGTGGACAATCACTGGTCCTGACTCCTTACCGCTTCCTGGACGCCGAATACGCGATTGATTATAGATGACTTCCCGACGCCTGCCTGTGCACACAGACCAACGGCCAACAGTCAAACATACGATTTGATGGTATCAGTGAAACGGGTAGTAAACTTACCTTACCCACACATAGGATACGGAAGCTGAGAAACGGGATTGAGAAAGAACCACTAGTTCCAAAGAGATCTACTCACCGCCCGAGGACCTTCAGGAGGTCCTCAATACTTGACTCTGCTTGTCCTGAACTCCCCCAATTGGCCGAGCGTTCTACACCTCGGATTGACGGCACTGGTAAGCTACCTTGAGTCGGTAGGACACTGGACGTTGCTGGCGATTTGCTCGTGTGGCTGGGAACAGGTTTTTGAGCCGCATGAGTTAACTGTTGGGTCAGGATCTCGGGATCTGTCAATAATGAGACGATTAAGCAGGGTAAGTCCATCTTCAAAGACGTATATTAGCAGTATAACATACTCCAGCTTTGGAATAACGTTGAAAGCATTGCTACCCAGATGACACTAGTTTCAATGTTTGGATTACTGATAACGCTTGACAAATCTTTTGGCATGAACACAATCGTGAGAATGAAAAAAGTCGTGGGTTCGATTATGACGGGAAGGCTCACCACAGCAAACTTTATGTATCTCTATGTTGGACATACGGAAGAGATCCATCACCGCATCTGGCCTGAGGGATTCCAGTGACTGCCAACATCAGAAAGTCATTTTCGTTATAATCAAGTTTTCCTCTCACAGTGTCTTCGCCAATTCCGCCAATCCCTTCCAAGTCATCATCATGTATGAGTATCATATCGCAGTCGTGTGCCTGCTGCATAGTTTACGTGGAGATCGAGCATCTATATGTAGCGAATGTAAAACGTTAGGCCTGTAGTACATACCTCTGCTATGTAATCTAGCAGTAAATGAAGAGGGTCCCTAAACTGTGAAACCTCAGTCGAAGACCGAAGAAAGCCGAGTTCCTTTACCTCTGAAGCGGCGGGTATTGACATAATGTTCGTGTCTGGCTCATAGTCATACCGGTCTGTAGAGGGACCTGCCGCAGCTTTAAGACGCCTTGGCCATAACCAGCGAGTACGGGCGCCACGAAATCCTCGGAGAAATATGCATTGATCTTCGGGTAGGTCCTAATGATCGTAAGTCATGTCGGAGTCATCGCAAATACCTTGAAACTTGCAAGCATCATGACAACATACCTTCCCTTCAGGCCCGTAGAGCAACACTGCTCCCGCAGTATACTCGTCTGAGAACGTAATTTCCGTGCTCTCACCAGCCTGAGAACCGCGGGAAACCTTTTCTCTAAATGACGCCTCTGCATTAACCTCGTCTCGCAAGAAAGCGACGTTCGTCCATGATCTCGCAAGATCACAGCCGGTAACCAGGATGATATCTTCCATGCGCTCGATTCCCAATTCCTTCTCTTGGGCGAACGCGAAGCAGCGGTCGATATGTTCTATCATCCACTCGCTAAAAGCACGCACGGCAAGAGTGTCTTTACGACGAGCCTTTACTGGGAGGGATAACGCTGCCCCTCCTCCAGGTCGATTGCCTGGAAATGTAAAGCAGACCTCTCGAGGGTTGTCTGGGCTAAGAAAGTATCAGTCACAAAACACTCAGATTGAGAATTGTAAGTAGTACCCAGAAGAAAACTGAGGCAATTCAGGCCTCACCCGGACTCCATTAGAACAGTACCGTCCGGGATTCAGAGGACCCTCTGTAAGATGATCTCTAAATCTAGGGGCAAGGGGTTTGTGACCTTCTTGTATGTCCCAGTCGCGTTGATTTGGATCGTCTTCGGAGCTACTGTGACTAAGAGCACTGAAAAGGCGGTGGAATTTACCGCGGCGTATGAAGCCAACATCACCAATATTCACAGGCATGCCCGACACCCCTGGACTTGGGTCCCATAGAGCGTGACCATACTTAGGAAATTTGATGCTCAACTGTTCGCGAAAGATGTTGTAGTCCGCCATTGGGAGATACAACGGCCAAGAAAAACTCCCAATGTCCGTGGCCGTGGGAGGAAGGAAAGAGGTTGTGGGGAATCACTGGCAAAAAGATGCCATCACGCCTCACATGAGGCATAATTCGCTCGGAGCGCAGCCTCGGACTCGGAACGACCAATCCGGTGGCAGCCCTGAACTAACCACGGGTCGGCCCATGGACTCGGATTCCTGGAACCAATTGTGTCTGCTACTAAGTTACCAGTGGACTGGGAACGCGCTTAATACACGGATCGTTCTGACAGGTGAGCGCGCTTGACCATGCTTGCGAGTGCATGGACGGTCCACGTGTTACACCTGTCCCACTCCGCCACCCACTCTAGCTTCAAGCTGTACAGGCTGCTGCGGAGGTCTAAGTTGGTGCCATCGTATCGTAATGTACCGTGTCCTGTTCTATTCCATCGTGTATTCGATGGGAATTTCGCTGCACCGGCGCACTGTCACTGTCAGTATAGACACCTTGTCACCGATCTTACTATTCCGCGCGATTCAACTGCACGGATCTATGATCTATGCGTGTGTTAAGTAATCCCTCGTTCAGCGCCGCAGCTGTAGTCCACCTTGTGCCCCATAATTTGGGTCAATGACTAACCAGTTTAGTAATGAACATGCCTATTAGTAGTCCTTCGATTTTTGCTGGATGCTAGGTCCTCTGACCACCTGCGTTTTGCCCGCTCCATCCATCATTCCGAGCACATTGGGCTACATGGTGCATACGGATCCCCCTGTGCAGCCTGAGGGTTACCAGATTCACCAGACGCAGGAGTTGCTCGATCCATTCTATGAGGTTATACAACTTTATACGCTGGGTATTTGATACGGAAACGTAGTAACTTGCCAAAACTTCGGCTTTCGAGTTCAGGTTTTGTCTCACCTCGGGCAGCCAGAATGTCCTCAGGCAACGTTTTGTTGGAGGTAATAAACCATTTGATCTGAGGGACTCGCTTTCGAACGCTGTTTGCTCGATCGTGAAAGCGGTGAGTTGGGAGAGAATTGGGAGAGAGTAAGCCGGCCTGTGGAGCGCTGAATCAGAATGTCGAATCTGGAGACATGGACAACATACGCACGGGTAAATACGAGGACACCATCCATGTCATCTTTCAGTATTTGGATCCTGGCCTCTTCGTGGCCCTTGGCTTCCAGTGACCAGAGTGCATTGGCACTGTCATCGAAGTCGCCTTTTCTCCGTGTTCTAAATTAACATTACCTCCAGGGGGGAAATTCTCGGCCGTTGGAACGTTCGTCGCTGCTCGCTTACGTTTGCGTCAGTGCAAGGTGACACGCTTCCTGGCGGCACTCCGCGTGCACGTGAAATTCCAGAGTCTACCTCGGGTTCTTCGGGAGTTTGTGTACCAGCCTGAACTTCAACTTCATCCTTGCTGACTTATCACTTGTGTCACCTCATTTCTCACGTCACAGTAGCGCTTCCCTCGCCTCTTAGATCGGGATAGGTCTAAGTCAAGTAGTTGTGGGCCGCAGTGTTGAACGGATACAAGCACATGTGCCTCACTTTCTCCCGCCTCTTTCCCAGAGGACCACGAGCACTTCTAATCAGGTGGAAAAGGAACAAGAATATTGGAGGACGCACCTGACGGATGACATGGGCTGGCCTCAAGGTACGTTGTCCGGGCCGGGCCGCACTGCTCTTTCCATACTCCGTTCCAAATCCCGTTCCAAACTCCGTCGCTATCTCTGCTTAGCTAAGTCCGGAATGAGGTACGGAACGCCTTGCTCACGAGGCTATTTTGGCTACTCGAGATAGATATCATGTCCCGCCCATCACCCATTTGCATGCCGTCTGCATCCCCTACCGCGTCCCTGACCTGTCAGGATCCACGAATGCTGTACTTTCTGTCCATCCCTCTCCTTTCTCTCCTTTCTCTTTGTCTTTCTTCCTCTTCCTCTTAATAGACAGTCCCGCTAATCCACCCGCCCTCCACTTCACCCCTTAATCGCGTTGAAGCTATCTTGGTCTGCCTTGACGTCCTTCACAAAACCAACGAGAGTCCGACGAACCCAGTGACAACCTTTCAACAAAGCCACACACCCCTACTCTAGTTTCTGTATTTTCGTACTTACATCTCCTTTCTCCATCTTCCACCAACGCACCAACTCTACCTCATGTTACCTTCAATACTTTTCGAGCTCGCCATTGTCATTCTCGGCGCGGCTACAACAGTGCCCCCACACCGCAGCGAACCCCTCCACATCCCAATCGTACGCCGCCATAATGCGCGACGCGGTGGAGAAGCTGATCTGGTCCGCTTGACCAAGGCAGCCCAACATTTGAAGGGAAAGTACGGATACGGTCCGCCTTCCTTGTCTCGTAGACTAATCCAGGATATCGGCATAACCAATCAGGTAACGTCCCCCATGCACGCAGATCTGAGTCCTCGGGATTCGACTCATGTTCCGTAACACAACAAAGGACCAGGACACGATTTACTTTGCTCAAGTCGATGTTGGCACTCCGTGAGTTTGAGCCCCCGTAAAAAATATCTGGCATCTCAGCAACTTATTTGCTGCGTTTTCTACTTTGTGTCGTTCGTTCTTAGAGCCCAATCTTTCGGCCTTATTCTCGACACGGGTTCCTCAGACCTCTGGTTTGCCACCACAGGCTGCTCTGGCTGCAGTCTGGGCACACCATTGTTAGACACCACAGAGTCATCGTCTTTTCAAACTAGAAGCGTAACGATACCCTTGAGGTATGGTTCCGGCAGTGCTACTGGGACCCTCGCAAGTGATACTGTTTCAATGGGCCCCCTCACGGTCACCCAACAAGACTTTGGTGAGCATTTTCAACCAACTCTTCCTCGTGTTTTCCATGTGTCGGGTGCATTGTTCCGAGTCAAAACAGTCGTCTTTTGTACTAGTATGCCCCAAGTAATGTGGTTAGGTTACGGGTGGTCGCAGTTCTGGACACCCAAAGTGAACGCGTACCTAAGCCGGTTAAGCTGTTGGCGGTTGCTACTACCGGGGGGCGTGTCCTAGTCGTTGAGCTTGACTGTGGTCTTCTGGTCGCCATCGCATCCGTTTCCAACTCCATACCCCTCCATTCGTCATCTATATTCACTCATCCACGATGATTGACTTTGAACTCAGTTGCAGTCAGCACTGTGTCGTCAGGATTTATTAGTGGCGAGCTATCCGGTATCATGGGCCTCGCATTCCAGGGCTTGGCCAAGACTGGAGCCGTACCATTCTGGCAAGCCCTCATTGCCAACAATCTGCTCTCAAATCCCGAATTCTCTTTCGCCATGACACGCTTCGACAATGACCAATCAGCTACGCAAGAAGAACCCGGGGGGGTTCTCACACTTGGCGGAATAAACTCGACACTGCACAAAGGCAGCATTGACTTTCGAACCTTCACGCCTTCGGTGGCCAACGGATCGTTTTGGTTGCAGACAATCTCCAGTTCGTAAAACACATGTGTATTCATGGCGGCACAGTAGTATGATTAATGTATGCGCCATGTTTCGTCAGGTTTCGACGTGAATGACACATCCGTCGATATCGGCAACTCAACGCTGGCGGCCATCGATACTGGTACAAGCCTTATCGGTGGGCCTTCCCAGGTCGTGACCTCTATTTGGAGCGCAGTTCCCGGAGCAAAACCACTCAAAGGCCAAATGACTGGATATTGGGGGTTTCGTACGTAGTTTTCGGTTCTCTATCGGGGTGTTTTGTTCTGCATAGAGGATCTGATTTAATTTTGTTTTATTATCGTGTAGCGTGTACCACCCAGTTTACAGTTTCGATATCCTTCGGGGGACCCTCGTGGCCGATCAGCTTCGATGATCTGAACCTTGGCACCATGGACGGTATTCAGTGTGTCGGTGCCATTTTCGATATCGGCCAAGCCACGGACAACCGTATACAAAGTATTCCGCCGTGGGTTATAGGCATAACATTCTTAGTACGGTTTGTTTCTCCACTAAATACTAGCCATCTCAGACTTCCTGACGCATCTGATTATCTTTTTTCAAAACCGTGGCAAAAAATGTAGAAAAATGTGTACAGTGTCTTCCGTGCCTCTGACCCGCCTGCTGTCGGCTTTGCGCTGCTCTCACAAGAAATTCTTGGTTCATCAGGTTCGTAAAGCTCCAGCTTTTTTTGTTTATCTTTGCCCTAGTTCCCCAATTTTGGCTTGTCTCACTACCCATGCATTTGACGGCCCATCATCCATGTGCTATCCCATGAAATCATACCTTCCTCGTTGCCATCCACACTGTTTCACGTTTGGCATCCTTTCTTACTCTGTGTAGGCACACCAGGCCCAGTTACTGGCACCCCACGAGTGTCGGGCGTCTTGCCCACTTCTACACCCAGTGACGCTTGTGAGTGCTCCTTCACACTTTTCACTCCGGACTCCAGGTTGACCATGCAATACTAGCCCCGGCATGCCAAGTAACATCGTTCAGCAACGTTGGCGTTCTCGCCACAAGCGTGCTCTCGCTGCTCACCGTTGTACTCATACTCGCCACATAGTGGTTTCTTCTAAGGACTACATTTAAACTTGGACGAAATTTGTCGCGCTTCTTCCCCCTCACATCATCGTACTATGACCAGTTGGAGTTGTTTTGGTGCATATATGGTTTCTAATCTTTCTTTGCTCGTTCATATATTCTTAATGGGGTGATCGCACATGGACTCTCCATTCTCCTTTAGTTGGGATTTTCGTTACCATGTCTGTGTGGCTTTGACTACAGAGCAAAAACCAATTGTCTCCTGGGTCCTGCGTGAAGTGACCCGCGTTGGGAGACCTCGGGAAGCGCGCCGCGGCTGCCCCGTCGAGTGCATGGACGATCCACATGCTCCACCTGCCAGCTCTCGCCACCCAGTTTAGTTTGTGCGGGTTGTTTCGGAAGTCCAAGTAGATGTTATTGTATCGCAATGCATCGTGTCCTGAATTTGATCCTATCAAGCATTTGATGGGGATCTAACTGCACATGTCTATGATCTAAGCGCATTGTACATTAATCCTCTGTTGTCAACGCCGCGCCCTAGTATGCAGTGCTGTTGTACTCAGGTTTCTGCTTCGTATAGTAATGAATGGGCTTTCCGAATCCCCCGCTTTTTTGCCAGCAGCCAGGTCCTCTGACTACCCGCGTTTTGCCTGGTCAATTCATCGTTCCTGAACGAATGGCACTTTATGAAGTATACAAATCCTCCGACCTCTGCTCTTGTTCTCGCTTACGCTTGCGGCAGTTCATGACGATCCGATTCCTGGCTGCATTGTTCGTGCACGTGAGATTCCAGAGTCTACATCTGTGTATCAAGCTGAATGAACATCGTCCTTTCTGACTTGTGATGCCTGACTTCTCGTGTCACTGTCATGTTATGACTAGTCAAGGTTTTTATTATCGATCGCGCTTCCTTCGCCTCCTACTTCGGGTCGAGGTCTTGGTCAGTAGTTGTGGACGACAGTAATGCCCTTCTTCTCAGATCTGAAGGGATGCTAATCTCATGCATCTCACTTGCTTCACCTCTTTCTCCGAAAATCAGAATCAATAGCGCTTCGAACTAAGTTGGGAAGGAACAAGGATACTGAAGGACGTACTTGAGGGATGCTGGACATGGTGCTAAGCTTCAAGGTCATCGTTATGATCCAACTAGGTTGTCCGGGCCGCGCTGAGGAACTCCGTTCCAAACCCCGTTTTAAACACCGACATCATCTCTATTTAGCTAAGTGTGTATGTGTGTGGAATGGTCACACGTCTGGCTCATGAGACTACTTCAAGACAACTTTACTTGAGATAGATATCATATCCCGCCCATCACCCATTTGCATTTTCATGCCGTCTGCATCCTCTACCATGTCCCTGACCTGTCATTCCTCACTTCATCTGATCCCGCCCACTCAATATCGTATTATTCCACAGACAGCCCCAATCATCCACCCGCCTGCCCTCCGCTTTACCCCCTAATTACCTTGAGGCCACCTTGGTCTGCCTTGACTTCCCTCACAAAACCAATGAGATTCCGACAAACCCAGTGACAACCTTTCAGCAAGCCACACCCTCCTACTCTCGTTTCTGTTTTCCGCCCATCCCCTTTCTCCATCTTTGGCACCAACTCCATCCCAATCCCATGTTACCTTCAATATTTCTCGAGCTCACCCTTTTCATTCTCGGTGCGGCTGCAACAGTGCCCCCACGCCACAGCGAACCCCTCCATATCCCCATCGTACGCCGCTCTAATGCGCGACGCGGTGGAGAAGCCGATCTGGGCCGCTTCGCCACGGCAGCCCAACATTTGAAGGGAAAGTACGGATACGGTCCGCCTTCCTTGTCTCGTAGACTAATCCAGGATATCGGCGTAACCAATCAGGTAACGTCCTCCATGCATACAAATCCGAGACCTTGAGATTCGACTCACGTTCCGTAACACAACGAAGAACCAGGACGAGATTTACTCTGCCCAAGTCAAGGTTGGCACTCCGTGAGTTTGAGCCCCCATGAAAAACGTTCGGCGTCTCCGCGACTCATTCGTTGCGTTTCCTGCTTTGTGTTTCCCTTCTTAGACCCCAGTCCTTCAGCCTAATCCTCGACACGGGTTCCTCAGACCTCTGGTTTGCCACCACAGGCTGCTCTGGCTGCAGTCCGGCCACACCATTGTTGGACACCACAAAGTCATCGTCTTTCCAAACTAGAAACCAAAAGATCCACTTGAGTTATGGTTCTGGAGAAGCTACTGGGACCCTCGTACGTGATACTGTTTCAATGGGGCCCTTCACGGTCACCCAACAAGATTTTGGTGAGCATTTTCACCCAACTCTTCATCGTGTTCTGCATGTATTGGATGCATTGTTCCGAGTCGAAAGAAGTCGTGTTTTGTACTAGTATGCGCCAAGTGATGTGGTTTTGGTGGCGGGTGGTCGCAGTTCTGGATTCCCAAAGTGAATGCATATCAAAGCCGGCCAGGCTCTTGTCGGTTGTTGCTACCGGGGGGGCGTGTCTTGGTCGTTGAGCTTGACCATAGGTCTCCATCACATCCGCTTCCAATGTCCCTCCAATCGTTATCCATTTTCACTCATCCGTGATGACTGACTTTGAGCCCAGTTGCAGTGAACACTGTGTCCTCAGGACTGACTACGGGCAAGATCTCCGGTATCATGGGCCTCGCATTCCAGGGCATTGCCGACACTAGAGGTGTACCCTTCTGGCAAGCCCTCATCGCCAACAACCAACTCACAAATCCTGAATTCTCTTTCTTCATCACACGTTCCGTCAATGACAAATCCGCTGTACAGGAAGGTGTTCTCACACTTGGCGGAACAAACTCGACGCTGTACAAAGGCAATATTGACTTTCAGACCTTCACGCCTCCAGTGTCCAACGGATCTTTTTGGCTGCAGACCGTCTCCGGTGCGTAAAACGCATGCGCGTTCATGGCGGCACAGTAATAGTATGGCGGCGGCACGGGTTGGTGTATGTGCTACATTTCGTCAGGTGTCAACGTGAATGGCGCATCCGTCAATATCGGCAACTCAAACCTGGCGGTCATCGATACAGGTTCAAGCCTGATCGCTGGACCTTCTCAGGCCGTGACCTCGGTTTGGAGTGCACTTCCTGGCGCAACGCCACTCAGTGGTCAGATGGCCGGATTTTGGGCATTTCGTACGAACCCTTTTGCTCTCCCATCGGAGGTTAAGTTCTGCATAACAGGTTCTGAACTTTTCTGTTTTGTCATACAGCGTGTTCCACCCAGTTTACGGTTTCGATATCGTTTGGGGGACCGTCGTGGCCGATCAGCATCGATGATCTGAACCTCGGCACCACCAATGGCGGTCAGTGTCTTGGCGCCATTGTCGATATCGGCCAGGGCACGGGTATCAATACACCAGGGTGGATTATCGGCGACACATTCCTAGTACGGGTTTTTTTTTCTTCCGCTATACTTGGCATCTAAGACGCCGTGACGCGCCTATATATTTTTCCGAACATATGGTAGAAAAATGTGTACAGTGTCTTCCGTGCTTCTGATCCGCCGGCAGTCGGCTTCGCGCTGCTCTCGCAAGAAGCTCTTGGATCTTCAGGTCCGTAAAGCTCCTGTGCTTTTTCTATATATATTCCCCCATTCTGACTTATCTCACTGCCCATGCATCCGACGACCCCATCATCCATGTGCTATCCCATACAATCATACCTTCCTCGTCACCATGCATACTACCTCATGTTTGGTATCCTCCATACTCTGTGTAGGCACACCAGGCCCAGTTACTGGCACCGCACGAGTGTCGGGTATCTTGCCCACTCCATCATCCAGTGGTGCTTGTTAGTGCCCCTTCACGCTTCTCACTCCTGGCTCCGGGTTGACCATGCGATACTAGCTCCGGCACGCCAAGTAACATTGTTCAGCAATGTTGGCGTCCTCACCACAAGCGTGCTCTCGTTGCTCGCCGTTGTATTCATTCTCGCCGCTTAGTGGTTTTTTCGAAGGACCGGCTCTGAACTGACGACGAAGTTTGCCATGCTTCTTCCCTCAGGCATTATCGTCCGATGGCCAGTTGGAGTTGTTTTGGTACATATACTGTTTCTTTTCCTCCTTTACTTATTCGTGTATTGTTAATTGGGTGACTGCATGTGGAATCTTCACTGTGGTCTGGACGGATCTTTCGTTTCTGTTGTCAGTGTGACTTTGACCCCCAGAGAAAAAAAACAAATTGTCTCCTCGACCTTACGCGGACTGAGCCAAGTTTGGAGACCCCGGGTGACTTGATGGCCACTTCATCGAGTGCATGGACAATCTACATGCTCCACCTGCCACCACTCCACCCAATTTAGTTTGTGCAGGTTGTTGCGGGGGTTCAAGTTGGTGCTCCTGTACCGTAATGTATTGTGTACTATCTTTTATTCTATCGAACCTATGGAGATTTCGCTCTACTAGCACACTGTCACAGTCGGTATAGACACTGGTGCCACCGGTCTTACCATTCAGCGCGATGTAACTGAACAGTTCTAGGATAGATGCGTACTGTACAGCAATCTGCTGTTGTCAACGCTGCGCCGTAGTCATGGTATGCAGCACTCTCGTACGCCGGCTGCTGCTTCGTGTAGCAAGGAATAGGCCTTCCGAATCCTCCGCTTTTCCCCCAGCAGCCAGGTCCTCTGGCTACCTGCGTTTTGCCCGGCCCATCCACCATTTCTGAATAAATTGCACTATATGATGTATACAAATCCTCCGGTGTAACCTGAGGATCACCAGACTCGCCGGGCGCAGGTGTTGCTCGTTCCATTCTATCATCAATGATCCTATGAAATTTTTTACACAATTTTATTTCGTGTGAGTGGCTAATACAGAAACACGTGCTAGGCGTGCACCGCCGTCCATGTGTTTCAAATCGAGATGCGCCGCCCGATGTACATGTATAAAGATGACTGCTTCCAAGAGCTGGTAGATGAGATTAAGGGCAACAGATAGCCTAGGGAAATCAAGGGGTGAAGCGATGGAAATGGCGACAACGGTTCCAATATCGAGACAGAAGACATGGCTGGTTGACGAAAGGGTGCGTTAACCAAGACGAGATTCTTTCTGCACTCACTTGGTATACACACCACAAATATTGCAAAGTAGGCCTAGGGCTCGCAGGGCGGGGGATCAGAAATGTTAATGTGTAGTGGCCCTCGCCTATGCTCGACGTCGGTGGACAGGTGCCACTATCCCCTGGGCTAATAAGGTTGTAGACACAGCCCTGAATAAGATGCCTGCGTCCTGCTGGGCATTGGCAAGCGCTAGATACAAGAAAAAGTAATACCCCTGCTTTCTGCGAAGGCGCCGTACGATGGGAATGAACAACACAATAAGCACTGTCGTTCTAAACGTAGACGTAAAACGGACCGAAGTATCATCGGGGAAGGCAATGGGTGCACAGAATGCGGGGTGTAAGATGCGGAAGCTAAGAAGATATCGAACACGACTGCGTGACAACTCCCAATGCCTTGACGAAAAGCGGACGATGGTGGGAGAGATCTGAGAGAAGGGAAATCTCATGCGTAAGGTGTTGCACAGCATCGTGGATATGTCGTCCTTTCTGCCCTTCGAGGACGTTGCCTAGCAATACCAAGAATTCGTCGATGATGTAGGTCGGGTAGTCAGAGTCGGAAAGATCAGACACAAATAAATCAAGAAGCAGTTTTTGTGTTCCCGGAGAGTTTTTGTACTCAGTCCAATCGGAAGTAATGATCCGGAAGGTGGTGATGAAGAACGCAGCGTGGGATTCCTTCAATGAAGTTGTGGAGAAGAGTTGCTTGAGTGCGACGAAAAAGAGCTCGACTGCAAAGGCAAGGCCACCACCATCACGAAGATCCTGCAGACGCAATGTCTGTCGATGCAACACATTTTCATGCTGTTCGGACAGAAGGACGAATTCTTGCAGATCCTTGATCGCCTCCTTGAAGGCATCAACGTCCCATTGACCTTGAAGAATCTTTCCGAAGGCATTGGTGATGGAACACATTCTCTTGAGATTTCGTACAGGTAATGTGAATCGGAATAGACGAAGATCGCGGAACAAGCTGATTAATTGGCTGAACTGGATGGGCTCTGATCCCAAGTCGTCGAATTTGAGTCCCGGTAATTGCTGAGTTATTATTCCATGAGTGCTTCTGTCTATGTGACGTTGGACGACTCTGATCGACCAATCGATACTTTGAAGGCTCTCATTCTGGAGATGAATATGCTCCAGCTCTATTTGCGATTCGTGCTGATGGAGGATCTCTTTTGCCTTGTCTTCTGTCAAATTTTCTTCCCAGCGAAGCGTATCACATAGCTCCTTTAGACACCTCGACACCTTGTCGAAAGTCTCGACGATATTCTCAATACGTGTGCTGTGCGTGAGGGTTGGGTCGTCAGCGGTGTCATGGTGTTCCCTTTCTTCAATCCATTTCAGGGCCTGTCTTGCGTTGTCGCGCAGGGACAAGTCGGATTCCAGAATCGGTCGAATAGCCACCAGTGAAAGGCAGGTCCAGCGCACCACGAATAATTGATCCTTTCCTAATGATGACGATTCCCGCATCTTTTGGTCGTGACCTATGTCTCCTAGTAACTTGGCCATGTCTCCGAACTGGTCAAGCTTGGCACCTGCGCAGAACACAAGTAGTGCAGTAGTCTCGATGCATCCACGTGTACGCCCCCGCCAAAGCTCATCGCTGGCAAAAAGACCACGGTTCCTGCATGTCGCCAACAAGCGCGCAACACGCGCGGTGAGCTCATGCATCACGTCCTCTTCTTGAATAAGTGCAGTCTTGGAGTGCGGCTGGACAGGAGCTGGAAGTGGCGTGGATAGGAGTGCCATCATATTGGTATGAGAATCACTGGTGGTACGTGTGTTGATCAGACGAATGATGGAATCAAATACATTCCAAGTCCTAACGGATGAAGGTCGAACGACGGGTGGAATGATGGTGGGAGAAGTCGTATTCATGGGTGGCGCCACAACAGGTTCACTTTGGCCAGAGCTATCGTTCTCGTCGTCCATTCTGCTCGAGATCTTCTTCCACACTTCCTCGCCCCATTCGCCATTAAACGAGCCAGGAATTGCCATCACGAATGATTCCATTTCCGTGTCTTCTGTCATAATGTCGATGAGCCATCGAATTGCACGTTCGTCTCGCCCTTTGCGCTCTTCTGACTCTTCCATTGCAAGTTGCATCTGTCCCTGGGCCATGTTAGGGCTAACCAACTTTTGTGTTCCGTTGAAACCTCGATCCTTGTATTTACGACCACGACCAAATTTCTGGACCAGATACCAGATAAGGCCGGAGAACGAATTCTGGTATGGCGACTGCGGGTATATGATTGGTGCAAATATCGTAAAGATATATAGCAATCCGATGATAATGATGGGAACTGTGGTGCTTAGACCAACAGTCGTATTGATGTCGAAGACAAAGTCACAAAGGCCCACCAAGAAAAGGAAGAGAGACAAATGGAGGAGACCAGGTACAGCTTCTGCCACGACGGGCATGTACCATCTTTCCGATCCTTCGTGCAAGTATTGTCGAAGTCGTGCGCTCTTTAGGGCGTCGCTGTATCGTTGAAAGACGTGCATATAATCGCGGACCCATTGCTGGACAAGGATGGCAAGAAGTGCTGCGGATAGACTGAAGACGAGGGCCATGAACCAGAAAACATGACAGACGCCAATGGTTTGAAAGCAGGGAAAGCGGGAGACGGTGTGGAACTGATGGAAACCTGCGGAGCAATGGAGGCGAGTTGGCGTGAAATCTGTTCGAGGATGACAAGGTGTTGTTGAAGGTAATACACCGTTTGGTCTGCGGGGTCGGCTTTCAGGCTTTTTTTGCTTTCGATTATGAATGGAGTGACCGCAGCGGAAAATAGACCAGCCTGTGTAACCATAATGAGTAAGACAGAGTCCGTAGGTATGAAGAGCATATGAGCGCACAAATATAAGCACACCATCCATGTCTTCTTTCAGCGTTTGAATCCGGGCCTCATCGTGACTCTTGGCTTCCTTTCCGTAAAGTGTCCAGAAAGTATGAGAACTGCCATCAAAGTCCCCTATCATGCGCTTTTCTTCGCTCTGTGAATCGAAAATACTACCAGGAGGACCAGTTTCGCCAGACGGAGGCTCCGTAGCTGTTCGTTGGTATTTACGTCAGGTCCTAATCACCCCACCGGTCACAGCATGTATACACACCAGGGACTCTGGAGTTTACCCCAGATTCTGCCTGAGCTCGTTGATCAACCTGGATCTCATCTTTTCCCACTTGTGTCGGCAAATTCGTCGCCCGGCTGTCTTGCTCTGACTGGTCAACCTTCTTCTCGTGTATCGTACTTCCCCCACATCCCACTTATTAACGGAAATTTTGGTTTGATGTATTTGACATGAGATACGACGAGCGAGGGAGAAGGTAAGTCGCACCTGCATCCTGTGAGAAAACTGGATGTACTTCGACATTGATATCTTGGTCGAGAAGCGTTGCATTACTCTTCGTCGCAAACGTACCTGGAGGGATACTCATCCCATAGGTTCCACTTCCTCCTAACCCTTTCCGAAAATCCGCTACCCTTCTAACTTAGTGAGGGAAAAAGGGGGAGAGATCACCCACCCGGTGGATCTAGGACATCATCACGCTGAGCCTCGAGGTCAACGTTGTGATCCAATGATGCAGGTGTCATCGGCACGAATAAGATACACAAGTATGGAGCAGTGTGCTGGCGTAGTGCGGGCAGTGGGCGTTTGGGCGGAGTGAAACGGCAATTTTACCGGTAAGCGCTTACACCGTCCGTTCTTTGGGTTGATGACACTCACAAACCCTACAATCGATTGCCACCGTTGTGCGTTTTGTCCCTTTGACCAGACACATCACTCACCAGGTCAATCCGGGGCATCGCCAAATTCACAGCTTGTCGCATTCAGTTCCACGGCACTTAGTCAGGAATGCTCGGTTAGTCTCGTAATCCCCTCGGTTGTGTCTGATACAGTATTACCTTTGTGTCTCTTGGAAGACCATGACTTGTGTTCAACAGCGCGCTGAGTCTCCTAGGTCCAAGGCATTGTCATGGTCATTCAGCACATGGGCGCATGACTAGCAAACCTGTACATGTCACGTTGATCCACGTTCGCCAGCTGCTTGTTTGTTTGACTCATACAGTTGTGGATGATAGCTGCCTGACTGATTGGGATATGGCATGTCTGTAGCCAGACCCGTCGCACCGACTTCTACTCCGCGGCGTCGGGATGTTGATTTGGATCGGAGACCGCTTCGTTCCCGAACGAGGGTCCGACTGGTTATCGACACGACCTGACGACTAGTCAGCTTGAGTGTGCCGTGAGATGCGTGCATCCGGTTCCGTGTCTAGCCCTAGTGCGTTTTCCCTGCGGTTGTACCATACGCAGGAGCAAGGAACAGGGGGCCACCGTACACCTCCCCATCCCATCATCATCGTAAGCATCATAGCAACCACCGTGATTTCACGCAGCTGGTAGCTTTTCAGCGTCTGGTTGCAACTCATTGTAAAATACCATATAGTATACATACAGCATGGAGAGCACGATATTACTTCAATAGAATAGCCACTACTAGACAAAAGCTTCTATCTATTCTGTACGATGTTCTATTAGCGAGTAGAGAGGGGATAACATCGCAAACGACAACATAATCCAAAATCTTTAAGGCGTGATCGGCGATGAAAGGTCGAAGTTACGGGTGCGAGCCGACGTATTTCTCCACGAGTGGACGCCAGCATTCGGTCGAGAGACGCATATGCGCGCCATGACACGACACGAGCTTGACGCGGCCGCTCTCATCGAGAGTACGTAGCCCAATCCAATCTTCGACATACAGAGGCTGCTTACGCATCGGGACAATTGCCTTCATCACTTCTTCATCACGTCCCAACTCGAAGAAGTCTCTCAGAGCGTCTTCTTCTTCTTCCTCCTTCGGTCGATACGAACCGAACCACGCGCTCTCTTTGGGTACGACTGTGACATCCTCCGTGAAGCGCACGAGGACGAGGGTATCGAGCTGCTTGAAATGCTTAGCGTACGCGGCGTCTTTGTCCGGAGCGGGCAGCTCGTTGTTGATAGACGTCAGGAAGTGGTTCGATTCGAGGTATCGTTCAAAATGGCCGGTGTCGCGGAAATACTGCGCCTGTTTGTGACAGAGAGTGAGAAAGGTACAAACAACGAAGGCAGGAAGAAGGAATGGAATGTGACTGGTTGCAGGGAAGGTAAGACGAAGGGGTGGGTTACCTGAACGAGGTTGCTCTGCGCCCACTTAGTGTACACACCGAGGCGCGCCGCGTTGCGCACAATATTACAGAGCGTGTCCTCGGCCGGGCAGGACGGAATTTCTGATATGCCCATGTGTGGCGAGCCAAAGGTAATAAGGTTCCGAATCGGCGGGTCATTATGGCGCTCGGCGTATGCCCTAAGAAACAGTCCTCCTGGCGATGATGATAGTGATGGTCAGCAGCCTCGTCGCCTTTCCCTTCTTGGCACGAACCTTGGGAGAAACCGATTGCATCGAAACCCTTAGACAGCTGGGGTATGTGTTGGAGTTGATCTGCGACGAGTTCTACTTGCTCGTCAACATTACCGTACTGTTCGTGATGTCGTGTAAGCAAAGGGCAGCAGTAGTGAAGGCCATTAGGGGGAAGGGGGGAACAAGCTGTGAACGCACGAAGGTAGCCCGTCGGTCTTTCTTGGAGTTCGGGTCAATATTCACCGAGTGTATGAATATCCCGGGATACATCTCCTCTACGTACGACTGAAATTTGACAATACCAGACGAATCATACGAGTCACCTGTTGAGGTTCGTTCATGGGTATATGAAAACAATGATTACAATGGAGCTGACTGACCAAGCCCATGCCAAATTACAAGGGGCCGAGGTTTCAATATCTCCAGCACATCCTGGGCAGGCCTTGCCAGCGCCCCGATAGCAGAAATGAGGATGAGTGCGCTGTGGTACTTCATGAATGGTTGTCACTGGTTTCGAGTCGGCAGCAGCGAGTGCCGCGCCAATCACGAAAGGCGCTGGGTTTTAGTCACGTGCTGGGAACTCATAGCCTGATTGGTGTTCTCAGTGGGTTCACCGGTTTCACAACATCCAGCACAAGTGAAGTCCAATAGAATAGAAATCAACGCATCGAATCAGAGTGTTGATTGGACGGAGAAATCATATGTTATATGACATGATAAGGACGATACACGGGTATCAAGGCCAATCTTGATACCCACTCCTGTTCCTTTCGGACGCCAACATGTCCGTGTCACGTTCCAGCGATGGGGACTCATTTCACAGTAGCAATTTCTCCTTAAATTATCCCTACCCTTCGGGAATCTGAGCACAAATCAAACACAGGGAGAAGCGACTTGATCGATGCCTCATTTGAAACGCGTAGAAGTACTGGCATTGCCCCAAATGTCGACGGTGGTTTTCGTTCAAAGGGGCAGCTCTCAGGCGTTGTCATCTCCGCTGTCCGAGTTTACCCCTGTCATGATGCCGTTCCCGGAAGTAATGGTAAATGATTGATTGCACGAAGGCAAGCCATCACCGTTTGTCGCTTTGTTCGTCATCGTAAAAACTGGGAGCAATTCACCGATCCTAAGAGTGACACACAATTGAACCGACATCTACCCCACCTAGGCTCAGCAAGGCTCAAAGTCACGGAGAAGCTTGCATCGACAAGAGACTGCTGGATCATGACTGACTTCCGGGAACTTGAATGGAGGAGAACTGCTCGCTATTGGTCAGGGTATTGTCACTCCCGTGTCCACGGTACTATAGCCCTAAATATGGCCAGCCGAGATTTGAGCTAGAACAGTCCCATCACCGATAAGACGGTGCCGACTCGGCAACAAGCTCACAAGGCACCCAAACTGGAATTTCGGTATCTGTATCTGATCATGCGGGGCCCTTTATCGTAACATCAAAGATTGGCCAGTCGGGTCTTGAGGTGGACGCTCAGTAATGGATGTTGGCAGTTGCAGAATGGATGCCAATAGCAAGGCACATTAATTTTGCGTGTCGCCCGGAGTATTTTTCCCCTGGATTCTGTTCGCCACTGACGGGACTGGAGACGTGCCAACTCCTGGTAAAAGAGTTCATCCGCGGAGTTCAGGTTATCGGCAACGGCGATACTCCAGTCAATTCCTGGTAGAGATAGACGCCTAGGTTGCAGAGCAAAATGTACTCATCAATGGAAGGATGTTTCATCCCTTTGAAAACTGAGGCACACGTAAAGGGAGGTTGCACCTCAGCTTTATACAAGCGTCGCTTATCTGAACACAACAAGGGTTAGACCTAAAGCAAACTTTTCTTGCGGATGCCATCCCCCTCTACGAGGATACATGGCCCGCCATAGAGTACCTTATCTTCGAGCCCGTTCGCATGAATAAAGCCAATCACGGCGTCATCCTCTGCTCCGGGTTGCAGCCAAAGGGCAGGGATATTCAGCTCCTTTGCTTGCTGGAGCAGCCCGAGTGTCACCTGTCATCGGGATAGCAGTGGAAGAGACAGAAAGGGACGATGAAACTAACCTTGGCGTTGGTGATAATGCTCAGTGAGGTTTCAGCAGGTGCTGGGAGATCCCCAAGACTTGGTACTGTCACTACTCCCTCTAGCTCGCTCTCCTTCTACGCGGACGATACAACGCAAGGATGAGTACTGATTTTGGATAACATGGCGATAGGTGATAGGGCAAAAACGAACAGGGTGCACAGGGGTGACCGGCAGATTACGCGCCAAATACCACTGTAAAACCTGTCACATCCGGTTAAATTAGCAGACTGCCCACGCGAGGGTGGTCTGTGGATGATAGCGCGCACTTTAGTGCCATACTTTGACTGATGTTTTGACGCGCCAACGACTGCGTACCGAGGCGACGAAAGGAATATCTTTTGTATCTCTGCGATTGTGGGCGTCATGGAGTAATGACTGATGACGACGATTTGTGTCCGCCACCGATGGATAGTATACCCGATATTCGGACTTATGCAACCCGGCAAGTGACCGAAAGGCATCAGTCAGTAATCTGACCGCTTCCTCCCAATCAGCATCGCCGTCTCGTGCAAGCAAAGGCTGTGTGATGAGAGTGCGTGCGATGACTGCGATCAGTGAAATTACGGTGCACGTGAACACAACACGCCCTTGACGCGTGCTCGCCACGAGACTTGGGCGCTCTTCTCTGATTCCATATTCCCAGCTCTAGCTTGCGTGGAACAGAGCCACAACTTCCATCTTCCAGCGCACGGCCGCTGCACCCTATAGTCTATCTAGTATACCCTCTCAACGCGAAACCATGTCCTGGGTGCCCTCGCCATCCACCGCGCGCCATCTCTTTTATGGTATCCTCATCGGGTTCTCACTCTCCTTCGCATCTACGTCTGTCATCTCCACGTACAGGAAACGTAGGGGTGACGATGCGACGTCAAGGCCCGAGCTGCGCCCCATTGAGCTGCGGAGTGACGAAATACTGGACGGAGTGACGGGGTTGATCGGTACGTGATTCAGCGTTCGGTCGATGTCCTTAGGCTCATAGACTTGCCTGGGCATTTAGGAAATACACCGCTGGTTCGGATCAATTCGCTCAGCGATGCATTAGGTGTAGAAATCCTTGGCAAGGCGGAGGTGCGCATGGACCGTTAAAATTGGACGTGTGGCGATCACATCGTCTCTGAGAGCCAACGCTTATACAGTACCTCAACCCGGGGGGCAGCGTAAAGGACCGTGTTGCACTCAGAAGTATGTCCTATTTGACGTCTGGAAGGGCTCTCCTCCTGTTGACTATCCACTCGTAAAAGTGATCGAAGACGCTGAGCGCGAAGGACATTTGCGACCCTACACCAATTCGCGAATCTTCGAGGGTACAGTTGGGTCTACAGGCATCTCGATAGCTACGATTGCCCGTGCGCGGTGCGTATTTAATCCCTCGCCTCACGACTGCCTAAATGCCAATGGCAATACTAGAGGTTATGACGCCAGTAAGATTATTTGTTTCATGAATCAATTTCGCACCTTGACTGGCCGTGATATAAGCCATCATCATGCCGGATGACGTCGCCCTCGAAAAAGTGAAGGCACTGGAGGCCCTTGGCGCGGATGTTGAGAGGGTCCGGCCGGCAAGCATAGTGGATAAGAAGCAGGCAAGCCCGGTTGTCCGATTCCTTGACCATAGTCGTTTACGGGTCCTCCTTCCCTTGTAGTATGTGGTGAGTGTGCAGTGGCTACCTGACTGGTGAACAACCTTTCATGATTGTTCCAAGAACCTAGCCCGGGAGTATGCTCTTCATTTTACGAATGCCGGTTCCCGCGGAGCGTCCAAGGGATCGCGCTCGTCTAATCACGCCCATCCACATATCCTCAAAAAAGCCTCCACCTCTATTGCTGTCACTGCGGTGAATGGTAATGGCAACGGACACGGACACGCGTCTTTCGATGAAGAAGACGAGTCACAGCCCCACCCTCGCGGATTTTTTGCGGATCAGTTTGAGGTCAGTCCCGGCCATGTCTAGTCTCGACACTCAAGGGACGTGACACGGACCTCTTTCAGAACCGCAGCAATTTTGACGCACACTTCGATGGCACGGGTCCTGAAATTTGGCGACAGACGAACGGCGAAGTCGCTGGTTTCGTCGCGGGCGCCGGTCGGTCCAACGTTGTGACGTGTCGAGCCGTTGTCTGATGCCGAACTTTCTGCTGAAGGGACTGGTGGTACGATCGCTGGCGTAGGTCATTTCCTCAAATCAATGGCGGATGACGTCCTTGTGGTCCTTGCGGATCCGGAAGGCAGTGGGCTTCACAACAAGGTACGTCAAACGGCTGTCAAATTTTAAATTGGTAGTTGACAGGGCCATGATGAAAATATGCAGGTGAAGCATGGGGTCATGTTCGACATCAAGGAGAGCGAGGGCACTAGACGACGACACCAAGTTGACACCGTAGTTGAGGGCATCGGGATCAACCGTATCACGAAGAATATTGAGCTCGCACTCCCCGTTATCGACGATGCTTTCCGGTACGTGTTTCCCTAATGTCTGGTGACACCAGAGGCTGACAACGGGTGACACTAGGATAACAGACGCCGAGGCGGTAAGCATGGCGCGCTTCCTGGTACAGCGCGACGGCCTGTTCCTTGGGTCGAGTAGCGCCGTGAACTTGGTTGCATGCGTCAAGCTCGTGCGCAAGATGGGTTGGAGCAACGGCGAGAAGGTCGTCACCGTTCTGTAGGTTTTTTTTCCCGTCACTCTATCCGACCTTTGGTTTCCCCTGTCACTGACGACCCTGTGAAACTTTTCTTGGGGACGCGTGTGTCAATTTAATCCAGGTGTGATTCGGGCGCTCGACATTACTCTAAGGTTGGTATGCTTCTTTTCGGCTCTGCCAGAGTTTTCGGATGCTGATGGCTTTGGTAACAAAAAAACGCTCAACTCTACACAATAACAGTTCTGGTGCGTCTGTTTTTTCCCAGATAACTGCAGCCGTGACTGACCAAAATCAAACCTTGGTGTGTGGATTACCATTGCAGGGACGACACATACCTGTCCAAAGCCGGGATACCCGTCGACGTGGGCGTTGTTCAGGATTTGCTTACGCAGCCATTCCCGCCGATGTCGTCAATTACTAAAATCTAAAATGATAATTTTTTTTACATTGTGTCCTTCGTCGCGTGTCCTCGCCCGCCGGGTCAAAGCACGAGCGCGGCAGCACTGCAGTCGGGGACGAATAAGGCGCAATCCGCCGTTCAATTCAATTGGCCGGAAGCTTTAGAATGGGTGTGCCGCACGACGAGGACACGACCTTTCCTTCCTCGCTCGCGTGTTCGAGGCCCGAGTCTTTCATATTCAAAAAAAATACTCGGATCTTCTTTTTTTAAACCCTCGAACGTGAACAACGCAATGCGAGCCCCGTCTTTTTTTTTCTCCTGCGAAGAAAGAATCCGCATTGTTTCTCTTTTCTTCTCTTCTCTTCTGTTATTCAATTCCCTTGTTTTTTTTTTCTTTTTTTTTTGACAATTTTTTTTGCTGTGGTCGGAGGTCCAAGCAAGGACGACAAATACCTCATACAGGTGCATGAGTCAAACTGACTCGCCGATTGATTCAGACCTCGAGCTCGAGATCTGCTGGTTGGGCAACTGTATCTCTCCCGTCCTTATCCAGTTTAGCTTCTCTAGTCGCTAACTGGAAGCGGCTAATGGGTAAACCCGATTGACCGGGGGTTGCACCGCAAGCGCCAATGGTCACGCCCCTCTTCTGGAATTTAATAGAAAGTACAGATGGAATCTCGTGATGGAGCCGTCTCCGCAGTTGGTGGGGATTGATTGGTTAAATTCCCCTCCCCAAGACGTGGAACGGAGCCTGAGTTGATTGGTGTCTGGAGCCCGTATTGATACCGAACGCCCCCATCAGGGACAGGAGGCCATCGCGTCGCTTGTGCTTGTCTCTCAGTCACATTGAAGGTCAGCGGGGGGAGTGCGGAGGGGGTGCGCAACACGTACCGAAGCCCTAAAGACATTAACGTGAGATGCGGGTGCGCCGCGCACTGTAAAGTTATAGGTACCGCGGTGTACCAGCTTGCGTATAAGGACATATTGTGAGCGCGCAATGCCTCCCCAACCAGCGTAATAGGCAGTGCTGATGAAAAAAAAAGGCACATAATACAACACGGGAGCATTCACACTTTTCTTGGTTGTTGCCTTCTTCAGTTATCCCTCTATATTATCACTTTTCGATGGGTGGTACAGATAGCGGGAGCGGGTAAATATGATAACTATGGTCCATATAGTACTAAAAAGTTAAAAACCCAAAACAACACTCAGAAAGAGAGCGGTCTCATCTACCTGGGCGAATGAGGATTACCGGAGGTAAAAGTAGAGATGCAACAAGACATTGGTACATTTATGACAACAACTGCATCCGCTCACGGGAGCATTTAAGAGTAGTCCAAAACTGTCTTCACGTTTTCTTCGAGAATGATACTGTACTTCTGTAAAGAAATTTCGCAGATGCGCCGAGTTACGCCGAACGCTTGGCGTCATTAGGCTTCACAGGTGTTGCTTTTGAACGGCGGCCGCGGTACGATTCTGCAGGATATTCGCAAACAAGGCGACGTCGCGCACAAGGCCTGTACCATAAGGGAAAATGAGTTAAAGGAGTCGTCAGCACCAGGCACGCAGGGACGACGGGATAAGGAAGGGAAAGTGACGGGGAGTGGCGAGATCCATGAGACGTAGACAGAGAATATGAAAGTGAAATAGGCGGATGCGTATCCAATCTGTATTGAATGGTTCTGTGTGCGTGTTTGTGGTGTGGGAAGAGAATAAGGAAACAAGCATCGGGGGTAATTTTTTTTAATAGAGAGCAAGGTGCGCGTGATGACTTACTCGCAAGTTCGATCACCACTACCGGGTTTGGCCGGCGGGCCGCAGGCAATCTTTCGACCGCGACAAAAGTAGCAGGCCAGCGGCTGTACGGCGCGCGTGACGCGCCGCTGTTTTGGCGCACGGCGCCCGGCAATATCTTCTAGAGCTGACGAATCTGGCGCGGGAGGAGAGGCACTAGTGACTGGCGGTCGTCTAGGCCCTGGCGCTTCGAGGGCTAGGTGGGCGCGGGCGGGCGGCGCCATTTGGGGAATGGAAGGGACGATGGGAGGAACGGGAAGGGACGAGAGCTCATCGATGTTGGCGGCGTCCTCTAGATGCTGTCGACACTGTGTTGGGGACGGCTCTGAGTCGCTCCATTGGAAAGAAGAGAGGGAGGTGCAGGGAGAGGTTGGGGAGTCGAGTGTGGTTGTGGGATCGTACAGATTCAGGGCGGGCACGTCGCTAAGGTGCAAGGTGTATGAATGCAAGCTCTCTTGGTGAGCAGCAAGGGGATGGTGGATGTTCACGAGCTGTATGGTTCATCCCGCACAAGTTAGCTCAACTGAAGTCATGCGAATGAAGACTTCGACTGATGCCATTTACCTGGTGTGGTGTCCCCTGAAACTTGTCGACGTACGAGTAACCGGTAAGGCTCGAGTGGAAGAAGTTGTCGTCGAGTGGCTGCCACACAGTAGAATTGGTGCAATATGGCATGTAGCCGTCATACCAGTAGTAGACGTTCTCCAAAGCGTCACTCGGATATGGGGGATAGTGGTTCCGCGGCCCGTTAAGGTAGGCCTGGATAAATTTGGTCAAAGGGGCCCTGCAGACTGGCGTGCATACATACTTCGTTAACTTGGGCACGCTGCATTCGATATACCTCGAAGTGTGGGTTGGCCTGCATGACGGAGGGCGATGGAGGAGCACGAGATAATCAGGGTGGCTTGAAATAAGAAAGTTAACCTGGGGCACCAGGCCTGGTATTTGAAGCGGCAAAAGTAGGGTTGGATCACTTGGGTGGTTCGTACCTGGTCGTGCTTCGCGGAGTTGAGAGAATGCTACCAATCGCTTGACAAATGACTGTGAGGGTTACTTTGGAAGCGTTGGGGCGGATCTTGATACCTTAGATTGTAGAAGCGGCAAAAGTCAGGCTCGATCTCATCATTCTGGTGATGAAAGGCGGGTAGTGTACAAAGATGCACCAGGGACGCAAAAATTCCGTAAAACGATGGCTAGAAATGGTCACAGACAGACACAACATGACGGCTCAATGTTTGTCTTTTGACAAACTCCGACTAACCCGCGGTGGTCTGAGCGGCGGTAGTGAGTCAATGTTATGAAGAGTAGGGTAATCTTCAGCTTTCGCGAGAGCTGGAAGGTCCAAGCACGGCTCAAAAGCCCGAAGATTGATCGGTAGTCATTATTGGGACCTTCTTGCTTGTCGCAACATTTGTTGTGGTTTTGTTTCTATTTTTTATTTTTATTTTATCCTTTACAATAGTCGGGGAACTTGGGCAACGTCGAACATGTGTTTTGCACAGCATGCCACGAATAAGCATAAGCATTTAGAGAAGAACCGACTCTGTTGATGCTTCTCTTTGTCTCTTAGCCATTGTTCCTTTTGCCTCGTGATGTTGTCTGTGTTGAATGCTCCTTTGAGTAGGCAGGAAAACGTATTCGAGTGGTCTGAAATGAAATATCAGTGGCCATAAAAAGTTGACGCCTCTTGCCATGTCTCAGCCCCCAAGCTCTCAACAAATGGCATAGTCAAGGGCCACGATTAAGTAATGATAGACCTGTCAATCGTGGCACACTCATTGGACGAACAGACCTTTGGCGCACAGAGCGGAAGGTTTTGCTAAGCTAACCTTTTGGTGAAAAGCCACTAACCGAAAGGGCCAAAGTCGCTCTTGCTCAGGTCAGGTCGGATCTCGTACAACGCAATGGAAGTATCTTGCCCCCAAAAATGGCAACGGAAGAGCTTGAACCCAGACGCAGCTCTTCGGCTTACGATCGCCTCCCGAGTCGTCGTTACCTGCAAGGCCGTCAAGACGTGTATTACTGTAATTTGTCCCCGTACCCCGGTGGGCTGGCGCATGCCACTTAACGAGCATTGTCGGTGGACATGCGAGGCCATACATCTAGCAACGTATGCAACTTCTCTTCTCACGAATCTACTACGGTAGTATGCAGTACCGCCGGGAACGAGCGGCTTCATGACGGTGGGAGCTCTCTGTCACCCGAAGGGTCTGTAATTGCGTTCGGACCTTCCAAAGCTTTCCAAGTCCGACGTTAATTTGGCGTCATAGGGACAATGAAAAATACCCCTCAGAATCCCGAAGTTGCCAGGACTCCTTGAAAAGGCCATAGTGTAGCATCTACCGGGGGAACATTCGGACCGATGGAAAGCAGTTTTTTTTTGGTGGCGAGGAGATGAACGCAGGAATAATAGCTGTGGATGGCTCGTAGGCCTCCGATACAGTACCCTCCGACGGGAGCGGGGACGCAAATAAATACGGCCCGATCGGCCCGTCGCCGAATATTCCGGACCCGGAGCTCTCGAAAGAGGAAGAGGCTTACCGCAAATTCCGACCCGACTGAATATCCGTCAGTCATACGCGACGCGACATCCGACACTATCGAGAAGAAACCTCAGATCCTTCAAATCTATAATCCCTCGTCCGTTGTTGACGGGTGTACTGGTTGGCCAGTTGCCCCCCCCTCGGCAATACAACTGAATGCCGAAAATGCGCTAATGGCGGCGTGAGAGAACTTTGACCAAACTTCAGCTGACACTTGCGTTCTGTGGCCAAAGCAAGCTTGAGCGCTCAGTCTCGTGCCTTACCCAATGTACCCCTTTTCCGAGAGATGGACTGGTGCACGGACTGGGCCATAATATGCGGGCCTGGGTTCCGGAGAGGGTGCTGGAATGCGGTAGCTCGCTGGGATAAGCTTTCTGCGGTCTGCCGCTGGGAGTGCTACCTCAAATCGTCATCCATGATCATGATCAACTTCCTCATCTCCCCATGTCCCCACAATAGCCTCCGAACCTCTTTTTGTTCGGACAGTTCGACACCGATAAGTAAAGTTGTGTGATCACGAGCCCCAGAAAAAGGGGTGGCGAAGGAGTGGCGAGCCAATCCTAATCCTATCTGTCCTGATTCTGATGCGATCTCAGGCTCGAAGTACTCGCATCGCAGGAAGGTCGGTTTAGAAAAATTTTACAGCCTTTGGAGAGAGGACACGGTGCAACGCGGGAAGGAAAGAGGACGCCGCCTCCGGCTGGGTGGCGAGGGTGAGCGCGAGGGCGAGGAGAGGGTCATCGGCCATTTGCGGCCTAATGATGACGCGTGGTGTAGAGCTTCCGGGTAGGGGCATCAGCCGGAGAGCACGGCACGAACACAACTGCAGCGAGGGTCCCAGCTACGCGGCTCGCTCCTTGGTGGGTTCTCCGGTACGCTCCATCGCCATGGCCCCACCTCTGATCGCTGAGCCTGATCGATTACCGTAGACGCCGCGAAAAAGCTCGGGGCCTGAGCCCAAAGAATCACTTAGCATCGTGGCCAAGGCCATCATTACCCATGATGTGCTCAGCTTCGTCTCTTCCTACCCCCTAAACCACAAAACTATGATCGCGAAGATAGCCTTTGAATTTGATAAATCATACGTGTGATGGACGCCGCAATACACATCATGCTATACGTCGACGCGCTGCGCTGCTGGCCAGGATAAGGGGCAGCATACGCATGTGATGTAGACATCAATGTCGTTCGGGGGTTAGTTTCATCGTGGGGTACACGCGGCATACAGTACATCCCTTGATTTTCCTTGAGCCTTGTCCGCGGGCAGTCAGGCGCGCGAACACCACAATTTTGCGGTATGTCAATCTAGCTCTGCAGTTCGGAAGCCATCACCGTATGAGCCCGTTCTATCGCGCCATCAAACTGTACCACGCCGCAATTATCAGAATACCGGATACAGCGAATTGTTGATTACGGTCCAGCAGGGCTCCACCGTCGACTCAACCTACGGCCATGGTCCCCGACACGGCGTATTCGCGTTCGCAATGAACTCCAGTACCGTAACCACCTCTGATCGCGACGGGGTAGGATGCCCGTACATCGACCTGTACCTCATAGGAGAGGGTTTCGCATTGTAGGATGTGTTCTCGAGAGGTTCCTGCACGGCCAAGTTCATGGTTCACAAAAATTCTGTCAGATTCTGAAAGCGATTGGAGCTAATGTAAATCAACACGGAGAATTAACCAAAAGGAGAGACTAATCAAGACAGGACAAAAGATATGCAACTCGGGTATGACAAATTACGGAGGACGGAGGAAGACAGTTGCTGCAGGAATCAGCCTCGAGGGGACGCAGAGTTTCTGTCTTCGCCGGCTGAGGACAGCTCATCATCGCTGTTCAGAGCAACCCACTCTGCTTCAATGCCTTTCTTGAGGGCTGCGATCTTTGCACCGTGCTCACGGAGATACGAGACGACCTCACGTGCGTGACGCCATCCAACGGGTGCGGGCGGTGATTCATCTGTGCCGTTCGTATTCGTATCCAAGGCACCTGCGGGGCTCTCCGCACCGTCCACACCACCGTATACACGCGCTAGATGGACAGAGGCGCGCACTCGCTTATCTGCAGGGCTGGCCTCTAAGTGGGCTATGAATGTCGCAAGTGAACGGGCCGCCTCAGCGCGAGCGCGCAAGACGTGTCGCATCACCCGTCCTGACCGTGGGCGTCGTGCACGATATGGCTGGGGTGTTGCGGGTGGCTCCGGTGGGGTATCGCTGTTCACGGTAGCCTTTGTATTCCCTGTGATCCATTCGTTCGCGGGAGGGATGGGGGTAGCAGTGTACTGTGCAAGTGCCGTCAAAGAATACTCCCACTTCTTGGGCGCCCAGATACCGAGGAGCACGCGCCACGCGGCAGCAACGCGTTTCATGCTAAAAAACCAAAGTATTAAAGGAGAGGGGTATGGGCTTCGAAAAGGGAAGACGTACTGCTCATAATTGTCTTGGCACATGGAAATCAGTTAATGCAAAGGATAGCGAGTTACCATTAAATTACTTACCATTTATGAGCTTGTTATGGTACACGGCGAATAACCAGACAAGGGTAGCGGAAAAGATGGCGCCCACAGGAGTAAACCATAAAAATGCCCACATTACCAAAAATGCAGTAGGGTAGATCAACATGAGGAGGAACATCCCAAAAAGGACCTTATTCTGCGCCTGTGTCTCTTCCTCATCTATTGCCAGTCGTGCGCCCAGCCGCGCCATGACATAGGCAGGGAAATGGACAATCAAGGGCAGGATGAAAAAGGGCAGACGTATGAGACTCGCAAGGCTGTCTCGGATCAGGACGAGCAGCGTGAACAATCGACTGGGGAGGTCGACGGGGTGTTGAGGATCCAATGTCCGGGGAAGTGGCAGCGAAGAAAGGACCGAATTGGTTAGCTGCGCCGACTGCAATAGTGAGTAGTATTCTAGAAGCGAGCGCCTCAGGGTTTGATAGTTCGGGGTAGCATCGGGGGTGGAGAAGAGGTCCACGAGCCTGAAAAAGACAGATCAATAGGGGCCTGAATTTCAATGCCACTGTACCTACGTCTGAGAGATGTTAACATATTCGTCACGGTCGAGCGATTTCTCGTCTTCCCAGAGGAGGTCTCTTGCCATGCGGGCTACATACAGCGTGTCCCTGAATTGAACGAACTGAATGAGACAAAGAGTAATTGCGCAGCCTTCATGTGCTTACTGACCAGTCGGGGGCATTGATCGTCAATTCTACAAGTTGTGTTTCGATGGTGCGCGTGAGGTGCTTCACGGCGGCCCGCCTTGGACCCTCGTCAGCTTCTAGAACACGTTCGAAAAATGGCACCGTGGGGATGGGGCGGCCAAATCTATGTGGTCAATATGTCAGCTGGCATATGTAGGTGACGTGTAAAGCAACTGACTCCATGATGACCTGTCACAGCGCGACGTTGAGAAGTTCTGCACAGGGTGGCGAACATGTTAACGGGGACGCACATAACTTCGGTACTTCGATTTGTTGGTGTAAACAATGGCGCAAGGCAGAATCATGAGGGGCTCTTGAGGCGTCTTCTCTGGGTTTTCCTTGGCCCATTTACTGTACTCAAGTGAGGCCCATGCAGCGCCTTCTTTGACTTGCATTATGCGCGGCGAGGTGTAGCTGGTGCCCTCTGGGAACAGCGCCACCGCGTTACCATGACTGAGGGCTTCAACGGTGCCACGGAAAAGAGCCTGGCGATCCTTGCTCTTGCGGTCTACAGGGATATTTCCCGTGCTGTAAAGGACTTTTCGGAGGACGGGATTCACGAAGAGACTAGCTGGGTTCACTGGTCGGCATATCACCACGCATAAGAAGGAAAAGTCTGACCTTTGCTCCAGTAATGCAATATTCTCTGGTGAGGAAACGCCGAGGCTGGGTGACATCAGCTGGGGCAATGGGACAAAACGTGGATACGGACAAAGGATGGCCGGATCAAGCATCATGTTGTGGTGAGTTGCGGTCCTACAACAAGTCCATCAGTAACAGTCAAAACACCCCAAGTACAAGAGCGCTGGTGAGGGAAACATACACGATGATGGGCCCATTCTTCGGAACATTCTCCCCACCAATGACGCGCACTTCGGTGAAGAATGAATGAACTGCCCATGAGGCGATGCGCACGATGATCCTGTGCAATGTGTAGTCGTTATCCATGAAGAACGAAGCTGGGTCCTCGATGTCGATGTCGCCAGAGCAGACACGTTAAGGGGGACGCCAGGACTCGGCCTACACGTCAACTAAACAGGGGTTCGTCGCTGTGCTGTCGTCGAGCTGTCAGAATGGATGCGCGGGAGCTAATGTCCTTTTTGGGCACAGTCACCGGACCGGAGAACTCCGTGACTCAACCCACGGGGGCGACGTGTCCTTGACTGCATACAACCACTCTGTCCGCGATGCACAGCATCTACAGCAGAATTAACAATGTCTCTGCTACAATCTCCACCACCATAATGGTCCTTCTTGCCGCTATCGCGCTTTCTTCCTTCGTATTCACTCCTCACCCAACTGGGTCTCTTGACGTGACTTCGGTCAAAGTGTAAGTAGAGATTTTTCTCTTTCATTGACAAGCAAAGCATGTCTTGGAGTTACGCAACTAGCCCCCTACCATTCTATTTGTCCTAGCGGTTCGCGGGTCGATCGGCGCAAAGGAAACGTCAAGCGTTGGCACCTCCAATGCCTCGATCTCTTCACATGGCCATATCTCTTTCCATTCATCCCCTATCTGCTCTTACCTTTGATTAGTATGCCATTCTGACGCCAACTTGTGTTAACATCTAGGTTCGCAGGAGAGGAGCGGCGGTATCCGCACCGCCGGCAAGAATATGCCTTTGTCACATTTAATATCAGTGCTGGTGCGTTCCCATGAACATACACGCTTATGAGTCTTGATCTTAGGTCCCTCATTTCTGTCGCATGCGTGATACGCGATATGATCTGTTATGAAATTCGGACGTCTCCTTGATTAAAGACCTTTCGACTTTATTCAACTGGAACACGAAGCAGTTGTTCGTGTACCTTGAAGCCGAGTATACCAATGCAAAGGGGGTAAGTAAGCACCGGCTCTTCTATGGTCCTACTGCGGAGCGGAACAACGATGAAGCCTAGCCCATCATCTTGGTGATCACGCTCGTCGGTCGTGCCTATGGACCCTGGCAGACCCTGGTTAGCAACATAACCAGAAACACCCGTCTATTTTCCGAGATTTTTCCGGCGGTCCATGTGATCACTGACGGGTGGTATGTCCACGCATCGTGCCAGACTAATTATCGGTCATGACCACCGCGTTTTGAACTTTCACTGTACCCACATGTTCTGCCGGAGAGATGGAGTTCTGCCGTAATTTTTTTTCTTTCTTTTTTTAATGATTTTTCTTCGACAAATTTGAGCCCCTAACTTATTCGACGCGGCCTTTTGCAGGTTCGGAATGAGGTTGTATTCTGGGATCGCATCGTCCGGAGAAAGGAGGATTCGATCATTGCAGTTTCTGGCAAGAACAAGTACCCTTTCCGTGAGATGTCCGCGAGGTTCAAGTACGTCGATGTCCTGGGCTTTTGTGGCGTAGTTTCCATATGCTCCGTTATCCCCGTGATCATTGCTGAGACTGACACGTGCCACTGCAGAGGCTCTACCCCTGCCAATTACACCCTCAAATACAATGTCATGCCGTTCGTGGGCATCCTGACGTACGGGGAGGCTGCCCGCGTGACGGAACCTATCGAGTTTCCCTTGGCACGGGAGCGTGTAGAGTAAACAATATTTGTCACTTGCCAAAATGGGATGAACGAAATTTGTTGGATTTGCTATTGCAATGATAATGCAACAACCAAGATTTGCGCTGGCACCACATAGTTGCCGATCTCCCAAACGTGCCTCGAGGTATGTTGATTTGACTTTGAGGTGGATGCGTTAATTAAGTGTTACTAACGATGTCAGATATTGTAATAGATGCGATCAGTTTGACAAGTGCTCCGTTGTACCCAGGAGGCCCCGATATCGATTATCCTTTATTTATGCGGCAGTGCCAGGCCACTCGACAGTACGGCCGTACGCGGCATTTACTTGAGATCATCGAGGTCCATCCAGCACGTGGGATTATCGTTTAAGTGGTGTTACTTTCCCCACCCCCGCTGGAAACGTCGGAGATAGGCTTTATTTGATGGATCTTGGAACGACTACATCGAATTCCAGCGATGAAATACACAAGGCATATCTTGACCCTGATGGGTACGCCCCTAAGGACCTTGTGTTACCCTGCATACGATGGATAGACTAAATATTACCACCTGACATCAATGCACAGGAAGGAAAAGGGGGTTAATTTGCCCTATAACGACAAAAGATATCCAAGACGACGGCGGAGGCGCAAATGCCAAATGGACGCCGGAGCTCAGTGCTGATTGTTCTTCCCAGCCTAAGGCGAAATAAGCAGCCGTCCTCTCGGCACGAGGCACGAGGCGCCAAGCTCGTGTCAAAAGATCACACGCGCTAGCACCGAGATATGTACATGTACGCCATGCGTCTGTTTCTCACCTCTCATCCTCGGCTAACTGTACTGGTTTTCACACGAAGAAGTAGCCATGGGGAAGCGCGGAATCAGGAGCCGGTCCCTTTTTGTTTGCGCTGCTCCTACGAGAATCACAGGCGTGACCCACTTCCGTTCCCACCCGTCCAGTTCATTGCCTCGGTTATCGCATGGTTTTTCATTCATTTCGGAGGATTCTCGACGTCGAGAAAATTGGAGCCGACTCGCAAAAATCCGCTATAGGAGGCCCCTACGGAACCTCCCAGCTGCGCAGAAGTAGGGAAATAGCCATGAGGTGCCCTTTTTTAGTATTCAGCGCCCTGAGTGGAGGTCAGTGCCGTCAGCTGACCCACGTGTTGGACATCGCATTTTGGTGATTTGAATATCGACGTCGGTCCCATTGGAGCTTTGACGCCTGCAAGTGGGGTTGCTTCCTCCTGTTGTAGTCGGCAAGGATCCGATTCACGTTAGTGTTGAAATCTTGCTCCCGGCGGTTGGGTCAAGTGATTATAAAAACGCATGTATGTTCAGTATATCCGGCGAGGATCAGTCATTCCAGTTGTCTTCCTCCTTGGGGATGTGCCTAGCACGCTCTCACTGCATTGACACCCGCCAGGACGGCTGAGACGGAAATTGCAATGCACAAGAGCCCGAGATGACTACCCAGGCGCTAGGTGTTGGCAGGATGCGTACACCCTATGTCAGGTCTGCGATGCCATACTCGTCCACGGTCGAGCGCCGACGAAGGTTGCGCTTGTCTTGAGCCTAAGAGACAGGGAAAATGGAAGATGAGGCCAGGGTAGGGTAACACGAGTTACTGCTGTCTAGTAATAGTATACCCGTGTAGGAGGCATTGCGTGCGACTACACCTCGAAAAGCGATTGCTAAACCAAGTGTATTTCAACATGACTTTGTTGACCAACGACCAATGTCCAACTTGAAATTTCACCCTTCGTTGGTCCAGGAACGAGGGAGGCGTGATTATCGCGGTTCTTGTTTGCGCTATAGTTCAGGCTCCTTTCGGCGCTCATCCCACCCCTCCCCCCCCACTTGCCAGCTTTTTAGATCAGGGACCACGCGCTGAATAGTATTTAATCAGACGACGAGTCCTCGAAAGTTCGCGCTTGACCCGTGCTTTACATCGGATATATTGTATCTGTGTCCCGTCCGGGGTTGCTACCGCCCTCGTAGTGACGCTTCTTTGCCTCCGCTAGACTGATGGAACCACTACTCCCCCAGTCGTCCCATACCTCCCACTACGGCCATTGGTCCCCCTACCACGAACACAGGCTAGATTATGCGGGGGACTCGTACATAACGGCTGATAATCATCACGTGAATGACGAGCAAGGCAGCTATCAGGTCTGTTTGTGCCCTTGCAGCGTTATCTCTGCCCGATCCTCACACATCACGCCGATCAGCACCTGCAATATGGGCACGTCCACCCCCAGAGCTATATTATCTCCCAAAATGATGTCGTACAACATACACCTCTCAACTCTCCCGACTCGACCATGTCGTATTGGCCAGCGAGCCAGGTATCCACCACCGTGACCCCCACTTCCAATGGCCCTCCTCTGTCCGCACTTCCTTCTGATCCCATGTACTACCCCAACTCGTGTTACGAGGACCAGACCATGTCCGCCACCGATCATCATCATGCGTCCACAGACGACCATTTCCAGCCTACTCTCGTTAGTGCATGCGCTGGCACGGCTACTTACCCCACATCCGGCTTGATGTACCCAGAAGCAGACAGCACCACCCTCGCCACGTCAAACCACGCTAGCGCGCTTCCTGCAGTCGTCCAGAATCCGACCATTGCCCATCACCAAAGTGAAAGTGGGCATGACCTCGTGCCTCAGGAGGCGACTGCTCGACCCGAATGGTACGAGGTAAGTACCCACAAACACTCTGTGGGGCGATGATTCCTGATCTCTGGACCTTGTGCGTGTCAGGGAAATGCCACGTTCCGCCCCGCAGATCCAAGTTATACTCAACTTGGGTCATATGTGGACCCGTATACCAATCCAGCCGCTGCGCGGCAACAACAACAACGCCAACACCAGCGACATCAACACTATACCCCTCCGATGATGCGAGAGGATCAACAGCCGTACCTGGCTGCATCCGCTCCCGCGCCCGATGCGCAGAGCCCGTACTCAGCGCCGACATCGCGTTCGAAGCTCAAGACCGCGTCGTCATTGTCACCAGCCCCACCGCCTCGCCCCAGGTCTCCAATGGGCCACCTTCCGTACCCGGAAGAGGTTGCCGCGGCCAAGGCCGAGACCCCGCGCCGGCCCTCGTCCGTGCCGAGCGCCCAATCGTCCTCTCCCGCATCAACGCCGCTGCCGCTGACTCCCGTTCAGCAGACCCTGACGTTCATCACGTACCCCGAGACGGAGCCTCGGATGCACCGCGATGGCCGCGGGGGCAGCGGAGCTGACTCGGACGACCACTGGGACGACGACGACGGGTCGTCGCCGTCGCGCCGCGGGAGACGTGGGAAAAAACAGCCCAAGAAGGACCCGTTCCTCGCGTGCTTCTTCTGCAGGGGCCGCAAGATCGCGTGCCACCCGAAGCAAGAAGGTAGCGAGGATAGGACATGCACGTGAGTACGATGACCTCTTTTCTGCACCGTGATTGGTCTGTGCGGCCTGGTGGTGCGCGACGTGCGGCCTAGGCCTAGTAGTAAAGAGGAGAAGGGGGAGTGGAGGAGAGAAATGGGGGGAGTGGTGCGTGGAGCAAGTCTGCTGGGGCGGGGTACTGAACCTCTAATGCCCATCGACTTGGAGAGTAGTACGGGGGGAGAGGCCAGCCTTTTAAACTATGGCCCGCACCCCTCATGGGACCCGCGTCGTGCCCTGGGGCACAACCTCGATGTCACATCCTTATCGTTATTTGATCTCTCTCATCACTTCCCGTTGCCTTTTTTCCGTGCTGACGTTCTTTCCGTCATATTCCCATTCCCGGGCCCTTTATCCATCCTCTCGTTTCCCTTGCCTTTGCTTCCGTGCGCACCGTCACCGGCACCCGTCACGCACGCCGCCGTCTCGTCGTCTCGACATTTCCCTCCTTTCACCTTAAAACCCCCCTCTTCTTCCCACGTCCTCGTCCTCGATTCATATATCGTATCGCGGGATCGAAAAAAAATATTTTGAATTGAAACAGCCAATGCGCGAAGAGGGACCTCCTCTGCCAATACCCGCTCACCTCGCGCCGTGGCCAGCGTAAGCCTCCGGATTCTGCCGCCGATGGCGACGGTGCTTTGGGGTGCCCGCACGCCACCAACGGTTGCGGCGGCGCCAGTACCACTGCGGGCACCGCCAGAGACCCCAGCAAAGCCCGAGCACGAGCATCGTCCAAGCTCTCCACCTCATCGTTGTTCAGTACCGCGTGAATTGCCTCTCTGCAATTGCTTCCGCTTCGCGTGCCCCGGGTGTCTCAGAGAGAGACACACACAATGCACCTAATCAACGTTCCTCCGATCATCTGTCTTTGTCCAGTCCGTGTTTTGTTTTCCCTTCCGTCCCTTCCCCTTCCCCTTAGGCTCCCAATCCGGTTTCCGTGATGTACTTTCTTGTCTTTTAGGGAGTTGCCCGCTGTGCGGACTATTAAAGTTTCCATTCACAGGGAGCCACGTAGAATCAACGTGTGTGGCTCATGTGAACAGACATACCCTCTCCCAGGCCTCTTATTTTTTTTTACCCCCTCGCCCTTGCTGATTATTTGATTGCTATACCCACTGTAGTCTAGTTGTTGTACCTTGCGTCCTGTCACGTACATGTTTTCAAATCGTAGCCTGGTTCATGCGTCGTGTTTTTTATCGATGGGCTCGTGTGACGAGAGATCTAGGAGTTCTGGAATGGGGCGCATCTGTGAACGCACCCTAGTTCTAAGGTTCAGACACGGGCGGAACAACATGCCTGATCGTGGAGGGACCAAACCAATCGGATGATATGTGAATGACACCTTTGACATGAGAACGAAGGGGAAAATGCGAGCGGTCAGCTAATGTTGGTTCTATCCGTACATCATACAGGGCCGAGATGAGAACACGCGTATTGTGCATGTCTAAGTGGGGAAGGGCGAAGATGGGAGGGATCGCAACAAATAATTAAGAAAAAAAAACGTTACTAGATCGTTAACTGAAAGGAGTAATCCTAGTCCAAGGGGAGAGAGAGAAAAGGACGATGGGGATACAGAAGTGTACAGGACGGGACGCGAGATGAGGTGAGGACCAACAGCTTCACAGCCAATAAAGATTGTGGCAACCAGGTCGTGAAATCAGAAACGTCCTGGTCGTGATGTACTGACCAGACGGACGGTCCCAGGAGGGGACTCAGGCGAAAGGCTGACGTCTACTTCGCTGACGCTGTCCCGATCGGGGTCCCAGAGGGACACTGTTTCCTCTGCGTCATCCGTACGATCTCCCCTGGGGTAATCTCGCGAACTGCCCTGTCGAGAAGGCCGCCGATGGTGTTGTGGCCGTGGCGCGCCGTCGTCAACAACGGACGAGGCTGAGGGGAATGATGGTAACGTCACAGTCGCCGGCGCACCGTCGAACGGATCGTGGTAAGCCTGCGCGATCCTTCCGACACCTGGCGGTGCCGAGCGGGGCGGATTGACCCTAGTGTCGATTTGCGGAGGGGACATAGAGCTGGCAGAGTCCTGACGCAGCCGGTTGCCCGGGAAGTATTCTGGGGGAGAGGCACTTGATTGTACAGATGTACCCAATGGCGAGAGAGAATTAGGAGCGCGAGGGACGACACGGTGTTCGTGTATGGCCATGCCATCCTTCCCAGCTGTGCCGCGATGATAAGAATGAATGACGTCTTGCTCTCCAAATTTGATCGCCGGCTTGCGCCCTGACGGCTGACTAGATAAGGATACCACGTCAGGTTCGCGCCCGTCCAGACGGGGAACGGGTGGATCGAAGAGCTGGTGTCTGGTCAAACCACCATAATGGCTATGGTTCGCGGCCGTAGAGGAAGTCAACGTGGAACCAACACGTTCGAGATCTAGGCGTGAACTGGAGGCTCCGAAGCGACTTGACGGGCCGGTAGCGTGGCTAGACTGACTCACGCGACGGGCGCTGCGTGCACGAATGATGCTACCAACGGTACCAAAAGAACCGCGAAGTGTGTCAATTCCGGGTTCCTCCATGCCCACGGCTGACTTTTCTTCAACGGCTTCCGTATGCTGCCGGGCAGCTTGGAGAAGGATGGTCGAACGGCGATCAAGTTTCGTGAATTGCGTCGGATCAACCTTGGACATCTGGAGGATGGTAATTCCGACACAGATGACCAGGAATGCCAAAACAATGGTGAGTATTTGACCGGCAGAGGCCTTGAGACCCTTGAAGAGGACCTAAAGGACAAGATTACGATGGGCGGTGTTGAGAATACGACCGAAACATACGACGGTGGTGACCATGGAGCAGAACGAGACTGTGGCACGTGAGACAGGAGAAGATGGAACAGGAAAATAGGAAAGGAGCGTACAGATTACATAGTAAGTAGGCGTGACTAATGTCGAATGTGAGCATCTTTGGTCGATGTCAAGCCAAAACGTAAACAGTAAGCTTACCCATAGCTAGAAAAGGAAGGTGGATGAAAAGAAGCGTGAAGTTTGAACGACTGGTGCTTACCTGTATTGAATAGCGCAAGGGCTTTGTTAAGGTAGAACACCTCCGTCACTATGCAAGTTCAATTAAACTCATTTCCTACCCGAACGGCCCTGAATGTCAACTTACCCAATGTTACCGCGATAAATATCAAGAGAAAGTAGATAAACCAGTATTTAAACTTAATACGATAGCATGTCAGGCACGGTGGCACATTCTCTGGCGCTTAAGAAAAAACGAACCTGATTTTCTCCCGTGATAGATGTGACAATCGCAGCGCCCAGGCCAGTAGTTACACTGACACTGAGTCCACCTATTAAGCTGCAGACGAGAAGGTACCAGATCATATTTTTGCTTCCATATCTTGGGAATAACGAATCAGCGCGATGAAGAGTAAAGAGGTGAGTGAATATTGACTTGGGTCCGAAATAGAAGATGATGACCAATGAGGTCAAAATGAGAAGAGAGGCATATACGACGAAGAGGGGAGACAAGAATAAATGCTGGAATTCGACAATGTGACCAATCGAAGCTTCTTGGGGCCCTAAACGATCGATCAGTGAGTGAACCGAAGGGGAACTCCTGTGCAAGGCTGGACTGATGACTTGCCATTCAAGGCGATAATAGTTGATCCAATCTACACGGGGATCAATGACGAGCGATATCAAACAGGCAGGACAGGACAAACAATACACAGTGCACAGCCAAGCCACCCAAAGAACGTTAGCTTCTCGTCGAGAAATATTGAGGACAGAACTGCTGATATTACAACAGAGAGTGCACCGAGTGGTGTCTGGTGGAATTGTTGGATCGCAGAGCGAGACAAAGACAATGGGACTCACGACCACAAGGGCTTCGGTAAAAGCGTATGCTTTGGAATGGGAACATCAGCTGATGATGATCACAATTCGAGTGGCAAGTCACGTACCAGCGAAGTTACAGAATTCCCCCAAAATCATTACTACGGCCATCAATATGGAAAACAAAAGGAGGGAGGATACGGCGCACAAATCATGCCAGTCCACCATAATACCTGTAAGTGTCGTTGTGGATGTTCGGACGCCGAGCGGGTAAGATCGGAGAGGGTGACGTACGGATTTCAGGTAGGCGACTCCCTCTCCCGCTGTATGCCCGGCCTGCGAGCGCAGCAAACCCTTCTTTTTGAATACGAAGCTGGATCCGATGAGGACGCCGCTAACTACGGCGAGAACGATGCCAACGATCTAGATGGTGTGACGACGGGTGGTTAGCGGTGGGGGGGAGGCTGACACAGCAAGACGAATGAAAACCTTCAAAGTGCCTGAAGTCTGCAAGGACGAACTGGCAGTAGAAGAGGCGGAGGGAGTAGCTGATGATGGGGACATGGTGGTTGTGATCAGACCTGTGGATTATGTTGGAGTGGAGCTGTAGGAAAAGATCGGTCAAAGCACAGGTTGTGGTCGTCGTCAGCCGTTGTCTTGGCGTTTGGACCGGTGCAACGACTGCGCGTGTTTCCATTTCGGGTAACTCGATCGGATATTTCTCACCGGTTTTCCGTTGGCACGGCCGGCGGCACGGGGTTACCTTATATAGTAGTATCTCGGACCGATTGACAGTCGCCATTCCTCGACGATGGGCCCATTGACCAACAATTCGTACGGTTTTGCTGGGTCTGCGTTGTGCAAGGCGAGGTGGTTCGAGAGTAGACATAATCTCGTATTTTTTGAGTGACATTGTATTGTACGTACCGTGTAAATGAATGCAGCGTGTGCCTGAACTCGATAATCGAATTATTCTGATCTTCCAACCCGTCAAAGCCAGACTCGACGTCCGACTCCCTCTGACACTCCCTCCTCCTTCCTTTCCCTCCTCCCTACCACCCCACGTCCCGCCCATCATGGCCCTAGGTTCCCAGGGATATTCTCGAAATCCCCAATTGCCAGTTTCGCCTTTCACACAATCTCCACCCCAGTCTACCGCTGACTTGAGCTGGCCCGACGAACCCGTACGCACTAGCCCTCCTTACGAATCATTTCACCTGTTGTGTCTAACTTTTATTTCTTTTTCTCCTTCCACCTGTAGCCTACACCTCCCCCTAAAGGCCCCAAGCCCTTCAGCTTTGGTGCCGTTATGCCATCCTTTTCCCCGCCGCGGCATCAAAGTGGTCGCTCTACCCGGTCGACGGAATCCAATAGTGCAGAGGACCACGCAAGTACCGCGGCTAGTTCAACTAGCAATGGCCACAAGGAACTCAGGAAGCCCAGGTCTTTCATAAATCCCCTCAAAGCTTTCAAACGCTCCCGGAGCAAGGTCAGGCTCGACGCCGACGATGGCCCTATGCAAGCCACTGCCAACAAGTCACAACCACTCCTCCCTGCCTTTGTTTCTTCGGGCAGCGGAGATAGCTCCTTCCTTCAGATGGACCCAACAAGCAGAGGTCCATTACGCGTTGGTCTTGGCCGCGAGAAAAAGAAATCAAAGGGGGGTCCCGCCCAGCCCGCTCCGTCCAACTTACAACCCGAGTTCAACATCGACCTCAATCTCGAACGCATGGAAGGCATCATTGACCCATCGCTGCTCCAACAATCTACCAACAGCGCGCCCATCCCAGGCACCTCATTCGGCGATGCAAGCATGAGCGGCTTCCGAACAGACGCCCGAGCGCTCACACCATCCTCATCGTCTTCCTCGCCGCCCCACTTCAGTGGTCCCGTGTTCAGCGACCCATTTGTATCGCGTCCACCTAGCGTGCGCAGCCGTGATGGTACCATCGACATGCGCAGGATGTCACCGCATACCATCGGCCCGGCTGTGTTACCGCCCCAGCTCGTCTCTTCTCCATCAGCGTCGCAAGATGGCAAGGCCGCGTGGAAGGCACCGCCTAGCTGGGTCACGGGCGACCAGCCCGAGCCAGACGTATCCAGCTCGGAGGACGAAAAGGCCTCGGCGACCAAGCGTAAGCCACGCAGGCGAGCGACAGTGACGCGAGCGCCGCCGGGTCACGGCATGGACGCGCGCAGTTTCAAGATTCGGGTATACCGTGCGAATAACGAGTATCATATCTTGACCTGCAATTTGGCTACCACGGTTTTACAACTTTCCGGCGCGCTCAACTCGACGTTGCTTAGTCCGGGAGAACGCGAGGACCATAGATTGTTTCTCAAGGAACGGGGGAGAGGTACGTCACGTTTGGTTGAACCTGGTTTGAAACGCATTAACGCGTATTTCAGAGCGCATGCTCGCCCAGACCGAGCGGCCTGCGGATATCGTGAGAAGACGCTTAGAACAGGCTGGCTACGATATAGCTGATGGGCTGGATACCCTCGGCGAGGGGGATCTCAGCTTCTTGATGAAGTTCGTGTATAAGAGTACCGTTCTAGGACCTGCGGTTAGTAGCCCGATAGCTATTTCTATCACCCCGCACTGACGTCCAATTAGGAGGAAGACATGATTTTTACCGACTATAGAAATGTCGATCTCACGAATAAAAGCTTGCGGACCGTACCCGTCGCTTTATATGGGCACGCCGAGGAGATCAAGTCGCTCACCTTGTCGCGTAATCCGATGCTCGATATCCCTGGTGACTTCGTCCAGCTCTGTACATCTCTACAGGAACTTCGATTGTCCAACATGTCTATCAAGAAGGTCCCACAGAGCGTGCAGAACTTTACCACTCTGATGGGACTCGACCTTTCGAGCAATCGGATTGGCGACATAAATGACATAGAGCTCTATCGTCTCCCCGCCCTCCAAGAGCTAAGAGTGCAGAATAACAGGATGGAGAAGCTACCGTGGTACTTCCCTCGGCTGCACATGTTACGACTTTTGAACATCTCAAACAACAAGTTCCAAGAGGTCCCAGAACAAGTTTGCAAGATGTCTAGCTTAGAGGAGCTGGATATTTCTTTCAACATGATATCGCAGCTACCCGAAGACTTGCAATCGCTGCAACGGTTGAAGATCTTCATCATCGTCGGCAATCGGGTAGCTCGCATCCCAGACAGCTTTTGCCACCTGTCCAATTTAGCGGTGTTTGACTGTCGGCGAAACAACATCTCCGAGCTAGGTGCTGTTAGTCTTTTACCAAACCTCGAGGAGCTCTTGGTTGGTCACAACTATGTGCAAGCGTTGGACGTATCATCAGGGCCACTCCTCAAGCGAATTGACATCTCACATAATGACATCACTCATATCTCGCTGGCACCTGGACCTGTGGGCCGAATCCCCGTTGCTCTCACCTACCTCAACGTCTCGAACGCCAAACTCTCATCACTTGACGATCTTGCGCTGGCGCATCTGACGACTCTTGAGGAGCTCATCCTGGACCGAAATAAGTTCCGTGCGATTCCGGATTCACTTGGTGAACTCAGCCTGTTGCAGTTGTTCTCGTGCTCGGACAATCTAATCGGCGCCCTGCCTTCGAGCATCGGACGGCTACAAAGACTCGAGCGACTCGATGTCCACAATAACAACTTGACCGAGTTCCCCGCCGCGTTGTGGAACTGCGGTTCGCTCGAGCGCATAAATATGACGTCGAACGTCATCGCACACATCCGCTTACCGTCACTTCCCCCCGCATCTGCTGCACCACCATCAACGCTTGGGTTTCCGGAGAGCGCATTGAGCTCGACGGTGACCCTCGTACCGGGTCTACCAGATCGAAAGGCCTCTACGGCTGGCTCGATGGCCCCACGATCGCTACCACCCCTTGTGAAGTCCCTTCAGCGATTATATCTAGGCGAGAACCGGCTCCTGGATGACGCGCTGCCGGTGCTGATGATCCTGAGGGAGTTGCGGGTGCTCAATTTGTCGTTTAATGACTTTCAGGAACTTCCGAGACAGTTCTTCAAGGAGGTTGTTTTATTAGAAGAACTGTACCTCAGCGGGAATAAACTCGCGGGTTTACCGACGGAGGACCTGCCACGGCTGAACAAGCTCGAAGTGCTATATTTGAACGGGAACCGGCTATTGACGTTACCGCAGGAGCTCGGGAAAGTCATCAATCTTGCAGTGTTGGATGTTGGCAGCAATGGTTTGAGATACAACATTAGTAACTGGGAGTTCGATTGGAACTGGTAAGTCTTCCGTATCGTAACTTGGTTGCGTGGTCGCTTAACTATTTTCCTTGTCTTCTTTTTCGCAACAGGAACTTTAATAAGAATCTCAAGTACCTCAACCTGTCAGGGAATAAGCATTTAAGGATCCAGACCTGGCAACGGCGCGGAGACAAAGAAGGGCCCAGTAATGAGCTCTTGGAACGACTTGCGGGCTTTGAGGAGTTGAACCAGCTCCGGGTGCTTGGACTCATGGACGTCACAACGACCCTCGCGGTGAACATCCCAGACGATACGGAGGAGAGGAGAGTCCGTACTTCAGTCACGCTCGTCAACCAGCTGCAATATGGAATGGCGGATAACCTCGGGAACCGTGAATACCTAACAATGTTCGATCTGGTGCAGCCCGCATTTCGGGAAAGCCGTGACGAGGCTATCTTTGCGATGTTTGGGCGTTCGCACGCATCGCTGCATAACACTCACATCTCGAAATATTTGCACGACAACTTCGTTAGCACGTTTGCAGAGCAACTCAAGGCCCTTGACCTCAGCAAGGGCGAGTCACACCCGGACGCTCTTCGGCGCACGTTCCTGAAGCTCAACCGCCTTACGCACGACCACCTGTTTTCGGCATACTCTACCAGTGCCACCGGGCGGAAGATGTCGCAGGCCAGTCATCGCTCCGCAGGCGCACTGATCGGCATGAATGCCGCAGATGTGACAGGCAATACCGGAGGCGCATCGAGTATCGGCGCGTCGGGCATCGTCGCGTATTTTCGCGGTCACCATTTGCACGTTGCGAACGTGGGGAACGCGCTCGCAGTCATGTCACGACGCGGCCTCGCGCATGTCGTGTCGGTCAAGCATGAGCCATTCGATCGGACCGAAATCACACGCGTTCGTGCGGCAGAGGGCTGGGTATCGCCAAAGGGACTGGTCAACGACGAGGCGGACGTATCCCGTTCATTCGGGTACTATCATCTCTTACCGATTGTCAACGCGCGGCCGGACGTCAGCTCACTGAAGCTATCTGAGTTGGATGAGTTCCTGATCATTGCGAACAATGGCCTGTGGGATTTCGTATCGTACCAGACCGCGGTGGATATTGCACGATCTGAGCGTGCGGACCCGATGATTGCAGCACAGAAACTCCGCGATTTTGCCATCAGCTACGGATCAGAGGGTACGACTATGATAATGGTGATCTCCCTGGCTGGGATGTTCGGTCAGCGAGGGCAGGAGAAGGACAATCCACTCCAGGACGTGGAGTTGTTTCCACCATCACGCAGAAGCCGCAAGGACGAAGTCGGGGATAATGAGACCGGGAGGTTGGACCCTGAGATCCCTCCGCCCGTTGGCCAAGTTGTGCTTGCGTTCACGGACATCGTCAACTCGACGCACCTGTGGGATGTCAACGAGACAGCGATGAGAACGGCTGTGACGATGCACCATCAACTATTGCGGCGCCACGTTCGTATATGCGGTGGTTACGAGGTCAAAACTGAAGGCGACGCGTTCATGGTCGCGTTTACGGCGGTATCGGCGGCGTTGTTGTGGTGTAGCAGCGTGCAAGTGCTCCTGCTGGACGAGCCTTGGCCGAAGGAGATACTCGACTTGCCAGAGGGTCGCGAGGTCCACGACGCCAATGGGACTCTGATCGCACGAGGGCTGAGCCTACGAATGGGCATCCACTGCGGAACGCCGGTGTGCGAAATGGACCTGGTCTCACGGCGCATGGACTATTACGGGCCGATGGTAAACCGAGCATCTCGCGTGGCCAACTCGGCGGCAGGTGGCCAGATTCTGCTAAGCGCCGATGCCATGCGCGAGCTCATGGTTGAGACGATGGACCCACAGCTGGCCTCCACAGTAGAAGCGCTGCAGTTGCTCGAACCCGAGTACATCGACGTTGGCGAAAAGAAACTCAAGGGTCTGGAAATTCCCGAAGTGATGACGGCTATGTACCCGCAGAAACTCCTGGGCCGCCTGCACGCCCCCACAGCCGCTGAACAGGAACAGTTCGCGATGGCGTTAATAGAGGATGCGATGGAACAGCCGAGCTCAGGCGAGTCGCCGCGCGGGTCTCATGACGTGACGCTATCGGACGACGAGCGCTGGACACCAGAGCAAGTCCGCGAGCTCGCACAATTGGCAGTGCGCCTGCAGACGCTTGCCGGTGGGAGGGTGTTCCGCCCCTTACCAGTGCGCAAGGGATCCCGCGCGCAGGTATTCGCACCAGCGGATGCAGACTGCAGTCGCTTCTTGTATAGCGACCTTGGCGCGCTTGCCCCGAGCGTGTCCGAGCGTCCGTCTGAGGCCGAGTTGCTTGGCATGCTCGACTTTTTGCTGCTCCAACTCGAGCTCGTGGTCGACTCGTTATCGTCGCGCTTGGGCCCGTCATCATCGCAGGATGACGCCGATGTCGAGGCGATCAAGTCTGCGTTGGCCCTGCGGGCGCAAAGTGGACGACCGCTCGATCCCGGAACGTTGCGACAGGTTTTGGAACTGCTCGTTCAGTGACGATGATTTTGATCATGACATGACACGATGACGATAATTATAAAAACGCATTGTCCCCTCCCGACCCCCTACATCTTGTTCGTTGCTCATGTTTTCTTGTCTCCCGCATTATTTATACTTTTTTTTTCATGCTTGCTTGCTCGATCGCTTTCCTTATTTTTTCTTTCTTTTCGTCTGGGATTTGTAGTTGCAATGTTAGTTATCTATACATACGGTGGACCATTGGGTCGCATTTGATATACCATACACATGCATGGCGGCATTCCCATCTGATGTTAACTGTAACTTCTATCTTGTATGCTATTTGTACTGCTTGTAAAGTTTGAGTTTCGAATTTATGAGATGCGCACTCAGGCTGGTTGACATAGCTCAGGCTGACGGGCTACACTGGGGTAGCGTCGTCGAATCCGTTCTTTCCATCCCGAGAATCGAAGATCTCGCTGCATCCTATCTTTTGTAAACGGCCGTCTCTCGTTCAGTGGGTCTTGGCCTGGCCCACAGTAATAAAATTTCCCGCGATGTGGCCTGGCCGTGTGTCGCGGCCCGAATATCTTACATTATCCACCAGCAGTCCAGTCAGATCTATTCCACCCATTGGCGTCACTTCCATCTGACACCGAGAGAATAGGAGATGTCGCCCCGAAGATATCAGCCGTGGAAGAAGGTCCCTTTAAGAGTGTTTTATCGAGTTGGGGCTGCAAAAGGATTCGTAAGCGGCGGTCAAAGGACCCCAAATAGTCGTTTGACTCATCAAGTGACTCCGCTATAACACGATTGTTTGCATTTCCGTCGATGTCGTCTGAACCGACAGATCATGACATTGACCTTAAGGCTCAACAGGACCCCTCACAGCCTCGCAGTACGCCTCCATGAGTCTTCCTATATTTTTAAAAGTAATAGTCCTTTGAAACTAGGTGATGGTAGTCGAGCGCTACCTGTGTCTTTCGACAACGATGTCAATTTCAATACACAGCAAATTGTCTCACAGGATGAAGGTGCGATTCCTATCTTTCCCTCATGATTGTATCCGCAATAAGTTAGAATATCCTATGCCGAAAATTTCTCCGATAAGTTGGAGACGGACCAGGCGAAACTCCGAGAATCAACGCCGACCAGCCAAAGCGTGAGGACGACACTAAACATGCGTCGACACAGGAAGGACGTGACGAGATTCATGGCGAGAGACGTCGAGGTGTGTATATGCTATGTGGTCTCCATTGATCTGATGTAAACATGGCAACGAGCAGTGATTAACGCTTCACATGTGAACAGTGGTCCTCCTAGTAGTCGCGCTGACCCGGAGCCTGAAGAAAAGCGCATGATAGGGGACTTTGACGGCAGTGCTAACGCGCTCTGGTCCCTTTACGGACAGGAGGCCAAGAGTCACGATGAGGCTCGGATTCAAACTCTGAAGGAAGACATGGACGGTGTCCTCATATTCGTCCGTCCACATACTATCCATGCCTACGGACTCAGCCAATCATGCTAATCTATGGAAATACAGGCTGGTTTGTTTTCCGCCGCTCTGACTACGTTCACACTGGACAGTAAACAGACCTTGAAAGTCAGCCCCGCGGACCAAATGGTGTATTACCTCCAACAGAATGTCGCCGTCCTAGATCAGATATCCCGCCAAATTTCCTCCGTCGCTCCCCAGTTTCCCATCCCTTCCACTCCGCCGCCACCATTTCCTGCTTTCAAACCATTGGCATCCGACATCCGCGTGAATGTCTTCTGGTTCATGGCCCTCATCTTCAGTCTCTCTGCAGCTCTCCTTGCGATCCTCGTCCAGCAATGGGTTCGCGATTACATGCACGTCTTTCAACGGTACAGCGATCCTCTGAAGAGTGCGCGACTTCGACAATACTTGCATGAAGGATCGGAAGGATGGTACATGCCCGTTGTGGCAGAGGCCGTTCCTGGTCTCCTTCACGTGTCCCTGTTCCTCTTCCTGGTGGGGCTTTGCGACTTCATCTTGAACATCAATATAACAGTCGGCATAAGCACCACAATTCCCATTGCAATAATAGGATTCCTCTACATTTTCACGATCTTTGCGCCTGTCATATATCCGCAGTCGCCATACCAGAATTCATTCTCCGGTGTTATCTGGTATGTGATGCAGAAATTGGGAGGTCGTCGATACATGGATCGGGGTTCAAATGGATCATCGAAGTCCGTTAGCTCAAACATGGCCCAGGGACAGTTGCAACTTGCGATGGAAGAGACAGAGGGTCGCAAAGGGCGAGATGAACGGGCGATTCGATGGTTGGTTTCTAACATGACAGAACATGCGGAAATGGAATCAATCGTGATGGCAATTCCTGGCTCATTTAACGACGAATGGGGTGTAGAGGTGTGGAAGAAGGTCTCGAATGCAATAGAAGACAAGAATATGAGTACGAACTGGACCGGACCCTCACGTATCCAGATCGCCTTTCGCTCGTTCATTCCCCTGGTCTGGATTCGCAGTGCCAGTGGCGTCCATGGCAAAGAAGCAGCACTCTCCCCCGCCTCACATCTGCCCCATTCCCATTTACACTCTACTACTGCACATGTTCAGGGAAAAGACGTCATGCATGAACTCAGCGGGCGTGTTGCACATCTGTTGGAAACGTGCAAGAACCGTGGTCTTTTCGCAAGTGATGAATTATGGCGGAGGCGTACGCGTGCATGTGTTGAGACCACTGCATCGTTTGTATGCTGCGCAGGCGCCGAGCTTGGCCAGTTTGGAGACATCGTTAAGCTGCTGGCAGATATCGGTGGTGATCAAGGTATGCGGGAATCATCCTTGATGGGGAAGGACCAATTATTCGTGATGCGCTGGACCTGCCTTTCACTGGTGGCCATCCGACCCATTCTAGAATCCGACAGGTTGATGAGAGTCAACGCGCAGCTCGCCTGGAAACAGCTTCAAGGAATCGAAGATGACCCTAGTACAGCCGATGAAGCACCCCTGACGCGTATTCAGAAAATCATTCAGACTTTCGACAGGGCGTTAGGGTGTCTTAATGAGTTATCGAATGCACTGATCTTGGGAGAAAATCAGACAGAACGGCGAGTAAAGGCGATCCTCCGTAACCACGAATCTCGGATCTCAGAATTGGAGCACATTGAAGATGACAAGTTTCAATTTGTGGACTGGTTGATAGGATGGATCCAAAATTTCATCGTCACACGAACTCATGGATTAATAACTCACCAATTACCAGGCATCAAATCCGACCAGTCCGATATAGACACCGGGCACATTACCCAATTCGCCGAATTATTCCGCGGTCCTCAAACCTTCTTGTTCCTATTCCCTGTGCGGAATCTCAAGAGAATTGTCTACGTCGCCCATACTTTCCGAAATATTCTTGAAGGACCGTGGGACGCTGATGCCTTTCGGGAAATACTCGAGGACCTGAAAAAGCTAGTCTTTTTGCCTGCCTGGGAGAATCCGTTGCATCGCCAGTTGTGGCGTCTGCAGGATCTCAGTGATGGCGGTGGCCTTGCCTTCACAGTCGAGATCTTTTTCCTTGCACTCAAACAGTTATTGTCTAAATCCCCATCAAGGGAATCCCACTCTGCGCTGTACATCGGCACGTTTCGGGCCATTACATCTGACTGGAACAAATGTAAACACTCGCTGGGAACACAAAAACTCGTTCTAGATATGGTCGTTCCATATCGTGGCGCCATTGCTGGTTTTGACTACCCTGACTATATCGTAGACGAGTTCTTAGAATTTCTAGCCAACCTTGTTGACGGGCAGACAGGACCACATATAGACGATGTCGTGCAGCAGCTTACTACCGTCCCAATTTACGTGCCTCGTCGTGCTCTTTTAGTCAGAGTGTTAGATGTGATTACCCGGGCGCGTGCATCGTCTTCGTAATCATCTCTTTCACCTAGTATTCTGTATACTACGCATCTTTTCGCCATGCAATTATATAATCATAGAGCGCAGACAGCAAGATCCTAGGTGTCTGTGACACTGCATGACTATTCGAAGGAGGGGTGCCAGTCCCATTTGATGCCAAGTTGTACTGTAATATCAACGTTTCCCGCAATTAGCTCTAGAGAGAAATCAAACAAAATTGAAACATGATATTTGCAACCACAGTGCGATACACCACGGCTACAGTTGCATCGCAGAGAACATAGTTAAGCACACTCTCATAAAGCACATGCATACATTCAATGCTTTGGTCGTGGTTCAATTGGCACAAATCGCAGGGACCACGGCAAGTTCCTAACCTCGCACTGTGCCATTATCGGCTCCGTGATCGCGCTCGTCTTTACGTCAGACGGCCTTGGAGAGCCCGGTCAAAAGCTCGCGTTACGTGGCAAAGCTGCAGGCACGGCAGGAGGCGAGGTGTCCCATAGAAGCAAATGATAGTCGCCTGCTATGATACATGTGAAATAGTATGACATCAGAAACCATCACGAAAAGAAAAAACAGGAAGGATAACGTCGAACCACCCACCTGTCGTTGCGACCAGCATGCCTTCGATCGAGCACGAACAGTGCGCGATGATCCCCTGGCTCTATCGGGTCATTCGTGTTGAATGCGATGCGCGGCAGCAACGCAGCGGGGGTCGGCGGGTCATCCGGTCGTCCTGTGGCGGAGCCTGAGGTGTCTCCCAGAGGATCGTGTTGTGTTCGGGGCTCCGCGGGTCGAACGCGCACAGCGAGCGGTCGGTGCCAACAGAAACGAATATATCCGCCGAGTTGAACAGCTACATGATGTCGCATCGCGGTCGTGCGCGCGATCAACTGTGTCACCACCGTTGACTTGTCGGAGTGCCAAACCGTGCACGTCGCGTCGACCAACTTGAACGACGTAACTACGATGCTCGGCATCTTGTTGTCCGATGTTGGTCAGCGGTACCCTGCCTTTCTGGCCCTGTATGTACTTTGGATTGTTGTGGAAGGAAGTCCGCCCGGTGTGTTGGTGGGTGTTGCCTGCGGGGAGGAGAACGGGAAGGAAGTGCTCACCCGGGAAAGGCTGCCCTCGGAGGAGTTGATATCTGCCTGAACTCGCTTGTCGACTGACGAACGGGGACATGAGATGCGTATCGTTCGGGTATTCAAACACGCAGAACGTGTCGCCCGTCGCGTCGAGAAGCCTAGTCATCGGCGCCTCCTGCAGCCGCGCAAGGGATCCTGCTGACATCGCAGCGATGTGGGGTACCCGTGGTTCGCCTCGACGGGTCGGAGTAGGTTTCCACCACAGGACACGGCCGTCCTGAACGCACGAAGATCTTCCGTGAAGGATGCGATTCAGGGGTGGAACGCGGAGCGTTCGCTGCTGCCCCGCGCCGGCGACATTCACTAATCAGTCACGTAGACAGGCCCTTGTTTGGGGTTGCTAATGGTTATATATGCCGCACATCCCAGAAAATGATGATACGTACCTGGATTTTCGTATTGAAGCAAGGTTGTTTGGATCACGAGTGTAGAAGGAGAGTATAAAGAAACGCACGAATCTGTCCTTAGCAGCCTTCCAGCATTATACCCCCGTATTGTTTCGTGTTTGTACCCGTTGAGAGCGGTAAACAAATCCAACGCGGAGTGAGTAATCTTATGTGCACGACTTTGCGTTGCATGCTTCATGCATTCAGTGTATTCATATGTTCATGCCAGATGCTGAGGAGGTCGCGACGATCAATGAGGCCATTTTTAGATGAAAATCTAGTTGACTGTTTCCCACAACTGTCATGGGACTTTCCACGAGGTAGGTATCGATCACATAAGTGTCATTCGGTGGGATCGCACATTTACACCCAGTTTTAATGGCCCCTTGACCCAGATTGGCGTAAGAGAGGTACACTATCAGGTAGTGCTTAGTAAGATTGGTGATGGGTTTAAAAGTGTCAGACCGAGTCAGGAACGGTTTGTCCACCAGCAACACCCATTTCCATTGTCATGCCGCCGCAAAGACGGTCAACCCTCGATGAAGTTGTGAAAACGGTTAAGCGGTGAGAAAGAAGTCTTCCGAACTAACGATCACTTCTCAATCCCGGCCCGTTTCTCAGCTTCCGTATCCTATGCGTGGGTCGGGTAAGCTATCCCCATTTCTACTGATACCATCAAATTTGACCATTGAACATTCACAGGCAGGCGTGGGGAAATCATCGGTTATTAATCGCGTATTCGGTGTAAAAGCAGCGGTAAGGGGCCATGACCTGAGGTTTCCTACCACTGATTGACTAGGCTGTTGACCAACTTGAAGCACGTTGAGAACTGGAAGAAGGGAAAGGCAGACATACAAAAAGGATTCACTTCAACCGACAACGACTTTTTCGTTTTGCACGATTCTGAAGGGTTCGAACCAGGCGTTACCGGAACCTTCGATACAGTGCGCCAATTTATCGAACAGCGAGCCAAGAAAGACCTCCCCCTTGAAGAGCGACTTCATGCCGTATGGTGAGAACCCTTTTGTAGATGCCGTCAGGCCGAATTCATTGCCACTAGGTTGTGTACGCAGGCACCGAAAGCCGGGGGTCGTGTATTTGAGACGGGAGACGAGAAACTGCTTCGCCTCGCCCATCAAACTCAAAGTGCGTTCTTTGCTACTTATCCAGTTATGCGTATGAAACTCTGGAATTCACGGAATCAGCCCCTGTCGTCGTCGTCTTCACAAAGTATGATCAACTAATAAGGTCAAAGAAGGCCGAGTTGCAAGAGAAAGTTAAAGGCCTGAGTTCAGAGGATCTGGATAAGCAGAGCAAACAGGCGTCTCAGGACGTACTTGAAGTTTGCGTGCAATCTCTCAAGAACGCGATCGGAAGAATGGACTCGGACATGCACAGCACGACCGCGACGCAGATGCCACCTTGGGTCAAAATCTCAAGTATAATATCTTATTCTTTCCCGATCTTGATCAGTGTTGATCTCTTTCCCTAGTCATTCCGGGTTACAACGCTGATATCGCGTTTCTCGTTGACGTTACTGGCGATCTGGTCCGTGCGAAGCTCGAGCCTGAGGTCGAGGCTGCCGACGCACGGTTGATGTGGACGATTGCACAACGTGCGAGCCTCCCACTCAAAATCGAGGCCTGTATTCAGTAATTCCTCTCAATCCCATCTGAGCCTTACTGGTTATTTACGCTACCTCCCTCTGGACTAGCGCGACCATGGTCTGTACGTATTTCAAATGGGATTTTCTCACCAGTCGCTTTACCATGCTTCAGATTGCAGAAAATCTCTCGCTGATGGTCAACCTCGTTCTGAACAGACGTCGCTGCGCCAACTCCTTGCAAGTGTTCATGAAGATATCGTCACCTGCTGGAACTTCAGGGATAAGGAAAATGTAGGATAACTTCACGCATAATGAATAAATACTCTAACAAACTTTCCCGTTAGATTCTCCGTGGCGAAGCATTCAAGAAACTCATCTTCCTCCTTGTCCAGGACGTTGAAGAATCACGGAATCAAGCACCGTACGTGTTGATGTGATAGTATTGAATAGAACGTGACAGTCATTTCATAGTTCCCAAGCAATTGGCAACATTTCTCAGGTCCTGAGCGTGATCACTGACGCGGCTCCTCACAATGTGCCAGATCCCGCCTTCATTTCTTTGGCAGATACTCTCGAGAACTTGCTCTCGGACACTGTCTCGAGCAACCAGTGCGTTTTTTCTATGCGATTGCAATCCAGTTGCTGATGGAAGGCTCGACTCGGAAGAGCCCAAGCTCAGCGTCTCTTCATGACCTACGCTGTAGTCCTCACAACTGTGCTGAAGTCACTGTTTAACATCGCACTGACTTGGACCCCTCAGTCGCCAGAGCGGACAATGTGGTCAGAATTAAAAGAGGCATTTGGCACCTACAAAAGCTCGGACTCTCGCCAACAAGTCCATGACCGCATTTGTGCGATCTTCCGGCAGGGTCAACAGACCCTCGATTCAAAAACCTTTCAGAACACGTTTTCTGGTTTGGTGGAAGAGGTCCGTTCACATTTGGCTCCAAACAAAACGGCACCTGAAGACCGGAGCGCCCGAGATCTCAGAGCGCTTGCATCACATCCACCCGCGCCCCCATTAACCTCACGATCATTAACCGTACCACAATCATCTGCACCACGGCCATCTGCACCAGTAACATCTAGATCAGCATCAACTTCACCAGCAGCGGCTACATCCCGGCCAGCACCAACTACACCCAAGCGAGCACCAACAACCTCATCTGGGTCAGCACCAATCTCACCTGGCCCAGTACCAACCGCAGCGCCCACTGCATCCGGGCCGCCACAAAGCACACCCGGGCCACTACCAACGGCACCGCAAGCCCACCCAAGACGCGCACGCCTCTTGCGTCTACTCTTGTGTCGTCCCGATCCCACTTAGCTTTTGGAAATTCTTGATGATATTCCTCCGTATGTTCGGGACTATTCTTTCGGGTCCAATGTGTATTTCTTGTCTTGGTTCATTCTTTGTCCACATTGTTAGGTTTCGGTTCTTCATGTGACACCTTCCCCATAGTATCGCTCATGTCTCCGAACTCTCTGTATTTGATACCTTGCCGTTTCCTAGTTTTATTTCTCACTACCTTCAGCATCGGATGGTCCTTGATACCACAGAGGCACGTATTCATTTGTAAAAGGGTCCAGTTTTTGTCTTCAATAACAGTCCAGTGACATGAAGCACGTCACGGTCGTGCAATTCGTCTGACTTCTGCCTGTCTAAGCTTCGTCCCCTTTCACTTCCCCTTGGACCCTCTGCCGAACTGAGCTAACGGGACTTGAATTCGAAACCTCGATCCCGTCTCTTCTGTCGCTGTGGTTCTTCCGTCGCTTCTTGACAGTGGAACCGTCGTGATGGGTCCTAGGTGCAACTTCCAGCTCTCGGACTCACGCGGGCGGTCTCTATCACGCTACATCAGAAAAACACGGATTATATTCACATCCCATCGGATGTCCAATTTCGGCTTAGTTCGAGGTGCAAAAGTGTGATGATGATGATGCAACCGAAGCACGAAAAGGACGCACAACCACACCCGTGCCAGGCTACTGGCCAGAACTACGAGAACCCACTCTTACCACAGCGACAGGTGCGAGGGGCTACCAGTACAAATACCTTTTCATGAACAAGGAAACCCTGTGTTTCATCGGCCTCGAACAATTGGCAGGCTGACTTTCCTGAACTCCCTCAACTTTGGGATAGCTGAATATGTCGCGACTCTTTTTGGTATATTATTGCTTTCAGTTAACATATCAGATTGATATCGACCGAGTGGCTGGTTCCAATACAGAGTAAGGGGCTTGCTATGGCAAAGCAATACGTCGACGGCACTGGTAGGACTCAGTGGTAATGAGATGGCAGAGGCAGGTCGCAAAATCAGGCCGTATTGAGAATGGGCTCTCGTGATCGTCGATGGTGATGGCGACGATGGGGTCGAGCTGGGATAGGATGGCAGGGCGCTTGGGCAACAATCCGAGGCCTGATCGAGGGGAGGGGTAAGCCATGAAGAAGCGCCAGACACAAGGCACGGCGTCTGCGAGGTTGAGGGCGGGTGATGGCCGGGGAGCTGTCAGTAGAACCTGGTGAGATGCGTGTTGTTTTGTATTTGTGTCCGTTGAGCATCGTAAACAAGCCAAATCATACTGCCGCAGTGGTGCCACCAATTTACATGGTGT
>QFEY01000946.1:0-35518 GCA_003316435.1 Russula virescens | reverse complement strand
TATGGAGATAGTGTCCCTAAATTTGCTAAGCAATTGGATAAGATCTTTACCTTCATTTCACTAAGTGGTTTCAGGCACAAACCAAACTTCCCCAACACTAGAATATGATATTCTTTGGGTACTTTTGTGAGGTTTGGGTTCAAGGTGGGGGTGTTAAATGTGACTCAACTGATGTAGTACTGGTTGCGGTGTATCGCTCAAGGTATATTCCTTGTGCAAGGGACGAAACAGGCTTTCATGTAGTTGATTGCTTGGGCTACAATGGGGAGTTGGATATAGTCGATCCATCCTCGTTTCCAGTCAATCTTTGGCTGGAATGCGGAGAACCATGGGTATCCAAAGATAGCTTTGTGTTCTCCTAATTGGGTTAGGAAGAAATGCATGTTGACCTTCTGTGTTCCCATTTGAAGGGAAAGGTCTGTGTAGTGTGTCAAGGCTCCATTTTTGTTTTCTGTCCTGTCAATGTTGAATAGGGGTTGGGGTTTTTCTAGTTGTTTGATGGGTAATTGTAGCCATTTGGTGTATTCCAAGTTCATGAAGTTTTCTGTGGCTCCTGAGTCAACAAGGGCCACTATTTCAGCTCTTTTCGATATGGAATGTACGAATGCATGAACAGTCATTGATTTCCAGGCTGATATGTACATGGGGTTCAATTCCATATAACTGCTACCCTGTCTGATCAGTGCCAACCTAATCAGACATTCTGAAAATCCTCAGCTACTCCCATTTGTTGGGCCATTTCCTACTTCTCTTCCTGAGAGAGGGTCTCTAACTCGGTACAGATGTGTGTAACCCAGGTGGGTCCGTCTTCTTGTTGGTATTGTTGTTGCTCGGGGTCGTCTTGAAACCCATCAAATTCTACCAGGTTGGCCTGTGTGCACTGGGGTTGCTTCTGGGGGCAGTTTCTGGCGAAGTGACCTGTTGCTCCACAGTTGAAGCAGGCATTGTTGGTGTTCTGAGTTTGGGCCATGTTGGCCCTGGGATTTTGGCATGATGGACCCCATTGCTCTCTTCCTTGTCCTTGTGGGCGGTGCCATCCTGAGTTGTTTGGTGCACGTCCCCTGCTAAGGTCCATTGGTACTGGTCGATCGTTCATCCATCTGGGAGTGGTAGAGATGTTGAATGCTCCTTGTGCCAGCAGGGGTTGCCAGTTTCTTTGTTGGGGGTGTGGTTGGTTGTTTTGCCAATTTTGGTTCTGGGGGCGGGGATTCCTTCCGAAGTAGTTATTGCTAGGTGGGGGATTCTTGGTGATAACTTGTTGTAATATCCCTTGAACCATAATTTGTGATTGCACGATGTTCTCTAATTTAGTTTTAAGATCATGATACATGGTGGGGAGAGATGGATCGGCTAGTTTGAGTAGCATGAACCTTGGCAGGTTCTTAATGAATTTCCAACAAGTTTCAGAATTATTCAAATCATATTCTGCTTTGATGACAAGATCTTCAAAGTTACTGGTGTACTTGTTGACATTTAAATTGTCCATCTTGATATCCTCGATTTTGTTCCATGCTTGTTCCATTTCTGTCGTGTCTTGGAATCTTTCAAAGAATCGCTGGAGAAATGCGATCCATACGAGAGGAACATTGTCGGCAATAGGGTCGAGTGTGTCGAGCCAGTTGCCCATCTGTCTGGCCCACGATGCAACGTTCTCTCCTTTAATGAGGGTGAGGGTAAAAGCAACTTTCTTGATGGGAGAATTGAACCCTGCCACATCCGAGTTGATGCGGAGATATGCCTTGACTTCTTCGATGAACTGCTTGGCCTGCTTTCTGTTGCTGCTAAAGTGTTGGGGTAGACTTCCCATAGCTTTGACATCTTGATTCAGAGGGACAGGTTGGAGAATATTTTGATTAGGTGGTCCTCCAGGTCCTGGTGGTCCTCCTCCTGGTGGTCCTCCAGGGGGATTTCCTGGTCCTCCTGACCCACCTGGGTTTCCTCCTGGGTTTGGATCATTTGGGTCTGGTTTACCCAAAGCACGATTAAGATTGCTGGTAATCTTTTTGCCCTTTTTCTCCTGACGTGCTTTGCCAAGGGTCACGATGATGTTATCTTGTTCAGATGCGGATGCTGTAGCTGTAATTGTATTAGTGGCCATTCTATTGGCAAGGTTATCGATTTCTGGGTTATCTTCCCATATGTTGTATTGTCCTACTTCTAGGTTTGGTGGCCCTAGCTCGAATTCATCGGAGTTGCCTCAGTATTTAATGTTTCTCCACTCGCTTTGGAAATATGTTACTGCTTGTGATCATCGGTTGAGCCTCCCTTGAGGGTGATCGGTAAAGATGTAGAATGGGGGATCAGAGTTCTTTGGGTCAAACTTGAAGACTCTGCTATTTGGGATACTGCTAAGTGCGTCTGCTGGTTTGAGGAAGATCCTAGTATTGGATCCCTCACCTTCAAATCATGGGGCCAGGTTGTAACAAAGTTGAGTCTAATGTCACCACCACATGGTGTCGCTGACAGTAGACCGAGTTCGTAGGGATAACTGGACCACTAGGTAGTGCTCTAGTCACACCAAGTTGATAATGAGGATAAGAGAGATGACTCTGAAGTGTCGTCCAAGACTTATAGAGCAACAGGTTCCTGCAATATAGGATCGAATCCTATTGCCACCCAAAGTATAGATAATGAAGAGATGTATATTGAGCTACTCTAGACAAGAGACTCAACTTGCTGTCTTAGGGACAGCAAGGCGCAGCTTATATACTACAAAGGGAAGTGATGACTAAGCTAGGATACATGCTACTAGCACAAGGCCTCCATGAGGTGAATAGCCATCAGGTACAAGAAAACATGTAGCAAACGCAAGGCCAACACGAGGCCAACAGACATGGAACATGAGGCTACCCTAATAATCGTATATGTTGCAGACATGAGGCTGGTTCCTCGCCACTTACACTTGCAATCTGAGAGGCTGGTAACAATCACAGAAAGCACTGTTTTTGTCCACAGATGCTACTGCCAAGTTGTTATGGCTCTATGGACTGTTCACAGTATTGGACGACATATGATAGTTCTGTGAACTATTGATAATACTAGATGAGGTTAAGGGTTGATGGACTTGGTCAACAACTAGAAAGGAATAGACAACAAAGGTAAGGAGCAATAAAGCAGGAATAGACCCAAAGGATGTGGCAATCCAGGAGTAAAGCTTGTATTGGACTAATAAGGAAATGTGTAGATCACTACATGGCTGATGGTGATCAACAATGAGTGAGACACAGGCTGATGAGCAGTGAGGTGGGCCAGGAACCACTTTGAGTATAAACACTATAAAGATAACTGAGTGGGAGGTCTGGGCCGGGTGTTACGACCCAGGTACTATTTTTCTCATTTTGGACTCCCTGATTACCTACTTGACTACCCCCTTTTCGGACTGCTGACTCACCTACTGTCTACGACCTATCTCCTATCTCCTAACTCCATGTGACTCATACTCATGACTCAGACTCATGTGACTCATTCCTAGGATCGGTACTTACAGTTGTGGCTCATTACTATACGACTCATTCGACTCTGACTCACTGTATTAGGGTAATGACTCTACCCTAGGATCCCAATACTTGGTGGCTTGGAAGTAGTATAAGTAGCACCGGTTTGTAGCCTCATGTACTCCAAGCCTGACTTGGCTCTTATCGCAACCAATCTACTTTCCTCTTACAGCTTGAAGAGTAGTTTTTCCCCACTACTATTCAAGCTACTCTGGACCGAACTCTAAGCCTAATACTAGTGGGACTAGTATTAAGTACTCTTAAACTTGTCTTAGTAAGACTATACCAGATAGTCTTACTATTAGTGCAGCAGGCACAGGAACAGCTCTTCATCGACCACTTATTTCCTTAAGAGGTGAAATACCCCAGAAGGACGGTTACGAAGCTAGAGGAAACAAGGCAGCCTCGCTCGTGATCGTGAGGGGACGACGCCCCCAGATAAAGATAGGACTTGAACCAGTTGACCCCGCCTCGAATAGGCATTGACATCGACTTGGAGGTGACAATAGATCACACGACGAACACGAACTCAGACCTCTCCACCTCAGGACTCACTTCTTCGCCAAGGTCTGGCCTTCACACTCTTGCGAGTGTTGCACCGGGGCATGTGATAATTACTGCTTTAGGACTAACTAGCAGTAGACATCTTAGTTTATAGCACTAAGCAGGTGTGGGAATGCTCTCAGTGATGAGCTGAGTGCAAGTGAGATGAGGAGATGAGAGGGGAAGTCTTGAAGCAGGCACTTAGACTGGCACTAAGTGTAGAGGGACAAATGACAATATAGATTGCATACAAAGTTGAGCTTAGGGCTCAACTCTCTAGTCAGGCAGTCCTTATATACAAGGAGTCCAGGTAACTATGCTAATAGGATCTGAGTTATAGCTAGTCCTAGTAGTGGTAGTATCAGTAGCATACAGTAGCTATTATAGGGCACACAGTCACCCATACTATTGGTACTTGAGGCAGCACATATCAGTACATCAGGCAGGTGTCATCAGAGCATAGGTAGCTATACAGAAAGCAGTACATACAGTAATCAGTCTGGAGTAAGGCAGGGGAAATGGGTAAGCATAATGGAGTCAGCAGTCCATAGTACAGTAAAGGTGAAAAGTTCATAACACAAGTCCTCCACTTGCCTATCTTGCAATCCACTTGATTCTGCCTTTGCCTTTCCAGTACAGTGGCACATGTTCTAGGAATCCTAGGATACACATTATGACCTTTAAAATTGTTAGATCCATGTAGAACATGATGATTTTTTGTAGCAGTATCACTGTGTGCCTCATTTCTCTGAACTGGTTTGCAATTTTAGCAAATGACTAAGAATTCCTATGGCCAGACCAACAGTTTTTTGCCAGCCTATGTGGGCTGGTTGTGCTCACTAAGGTTTATGGTTGATATAATCACACCCAGCAGTATCTGATTACTTTTCATTGGCCAAGCTAAGCTACTTAATTAGGCAATAAGGTCTAGATTAGGCAGGCCTTAACCAGTCACCCTACCAGGATCAGAAGGCCAGCCCACATTGGGTGGTTAGGAGCCTGCTATCATTCATGACATCCCCCTTTACTATAACCTACCTACAAGACCCTAAGGTCAGAATTTTTGTTACCATGTAACTTCTACCCCTTGCACTGTAAACAGAATGTTATTCTGAATTTAAAAAAAATACAAAAACAAGGATGCTTGGCTTGGGAATCAGATAGGACACATATGTGAAGTTCTGCAGGTTTTAGTCTTCCAGAAGTGAGTCATGGGAAAACTTTCAGGATAGGAATGATCAAGGGGGTTCTGGAATTAAAAAAAAAAGACTGTGGGTTGGTTTTTTTTGGAACTGGCCTTTTGGTGTGAACTAACTAAGTATGTAATCAGAAACTATACTATATTGGATAATATCTGATTAGATAATTGATGCATTGGCAACATCTGAGCATGTGTTGCATGGCCAATTCTGACATATGTATGATTACTTAATTGGAATGTACATATATAGCTGATCTGACTTTAGGCACATAGTCTTTAGTTGTATGATGCTTTACTGCACTGTTTCTATGATTGTCACATCTCTCAGCTTAGTTAGTGAGTCTTACTCACTGTGTCTGAATTGCATATATCAACTGTTAGACTTTACCCTCAAGCAGCACTCCTAGGATCTCATACTTGTCAATGAATGCTTGGAGATATCAAACCATGGCTGCCAAGCCTTTCTCTCCTCCATGCAATTCCTCAGAGATGCTCTTAAGGGATCTTCCAAAGCCCAAGAATTGATTCAGCCATGGATCAAGGAATTCCCAAGCATTCTCCTTGTCCAAGTTGGTAGGTATGCCCTGAGCAAAGACTGTAAGCTTGTTAGAATCATTGGCCTCAGATATGGCAGGTAAACTATTAACTGCCTTTTCTAGCATTGCAAGAAGCTTGAGTATATGCATATCAGACACAGGAGATGCAGTTTTTGATATGACAGGTGTGGTCTGAAGCCCAGAGAAACCTGGGTCCATATTATAGAAAATCATGTGACTTAGCATAAGGACCATTGGAGGAATAAGGGTATTTGGCTGCTTTATAAAGAAAGCTTTGATTCTGGGCTTTGATTGTTGGTGAGCTGCATACCTCTTCTTCTTCTCAATATTCAGCTTGCATGCTTTGCTAATTCCCAGTTTATGTTGGATCAAAAAATTCTGGATGCCACCCATTGCTGTCTTTATAAGTGTGTCACATTTCAGGCATAGCACTTGGTTATTGATAACTGTCAGCCCTGGAAATGCTTCCTTGGGTGTTTTCTAAATGCCACTGGTATGAGTCTAAATCATGAATTTTAGAGTCATTAATAACATACAGTGGTGTTGGTATTCCCTATCTCCAATGCATGTGACATAGTATCAAGGTTAAGGGTCTCATGTAATGCAGAGGATAGATAGAATGATGTATTTGGGGAGTTGCAATGAAAGGTTTCTGTTACATGTGGTATCTTGTGTGCTTCAGTGGATGTATTCTTCACTGCTTTCCATTGAGGACACTGCCACCTTTTATTGTATGAGACACAAATTTATTTGCATCCACAGTTGTACTACTAGGCCAGAAGGAGATAACAAGAGAAAGGAGGAAGAGGAGAAAAGGGTGTAAGAGCATGCTTGCTGGTTACATCAGCAAAGCATTGCCTGATGACAAAATGGAGGAAATAGTCCAATTGTATCTAGGGAGTGTGGACAGTAAGTACAAGATCCAGGAGACCAGAGTGAAAGCAATGCTGGTGCACAAGGCTGTGCATTGGCTGTGCATTTTGGAAAAATGCAGATTATCAGGGCATCTGCTGTTGCTTAGGTCCCTCAGACAATGAGGCTATATGATTAAGTGAGGCAGTGTGTGTATGTGTGAAGTCAAGTCAAAGGAAGTGACAAGCATGCTCAATTTGGAGTCCCCTCATATTGCACACTGCATTACATGGCCATGCAGGATCTTCAGTCTGTAACCCCATCATGTCTTATATCCATCCTTTCTCACCAAAAAGACTGAACTCCCATGCTGTGTTAAGGCTGTAGTGGGCCTTGGACTGGAGAGCTTGCAAGAATGAGGTCAAGCAGACCTTAGCAAGCTATCAGAGTGAGGAGAGTGAGTATAGTCCACTCACTCTTCAATCTCTGAAGACACAAGTGCAATAGGACAAAGAGTTGTACTGACAATCAACTCTACTGCACTGGTGTGCATTGACACAAGTTGGGAGGTTTAATATGAATGAGAACAGATGATTAAACCTTTCAAGTAGTGTAGCTAGGGATATGCTTGCTTAATGCTCAAGCTTAAGCAGTATACACCTGTGCCTTCAAGCAGGTAGACTAGATAGAGTCTTGAGGGAGAGAAGCTAGTGAATGACCAATAGACTCTGGCACTCAAGGAACAAGAAGAGAGGGGATAAATGATTGGTGATCCCTTATCCTCTCGATGCATGCAGTGAAGAAGCCACAAGTTGGGAATTAAGTCAAGCTTAAGGCCCAACTTCATATCAGCAATCCTTATATATAGGATGGATCATAATACTAAGAGTACCAATCCTAGGGTCTAGAGCAACACTGGGACACTGCCCACAAGTATAATACATATTAGGGATACATCAGAATGAGTCACAGACATAGCAAATAGTATAGGGATCCTTAGGCAACCCAGAGATCCAAAAGGAGATGTACCATATATGTACAATGATCAGAACAGGTCAGGATGCATATAGTAAAATTTCATATAGGCTATATCTTAGAATGTATCAAGAGTCTGTCCATGATATGCTGGTCCCCTTAGGACCCTTACTACAGTAAATATAGCTCAATTTAGTGACAGAGATAGGGTTATTGACTCAAAAGAAAAAGAAAAAAAAAGGTTATTTTTTTCAAAACACCCCTCAGTCACAGAATTGCAGTCTGGAACCCCCTTGGGAATGACAGGAGGCCAGACAGATCCTGTATGGGCCAGAGCAAGAAAAATATAGGGTGTGATATATGTTTTGATGACTTATCAGGAAAAGAGGTGATAAAGCAATAGGACCACAACCAGTCAACAGTGACTTTGATTGCTGGCTCTTTTCCCTAGAACTTCCCAGTAAGTTTTCTCACAATAATGGTGTCAATTTTACAGAGCTCTAAGCAGGTCAGTGCCCTATACATGGTTGCCCTGGCCTTGTAGGTACTGTAGTGGTTTGCAGGGCCCAGCTTGGCCCAATAGCCCCAGCTTGAGCTTAGCTTTGGGGGGCTTGGGCTTTCCTAAATATCAAGCTGAGCCCAGGTAGAGGGCTCAGGCTCAGCTCAGGCTTGGCTCAGGCTTAGGCCATGGCTTCAAGGTGTAGAGTCTGCATGAACAAGATGCATTTACCACATAAAGTAAGATAGGTGTATAATGGTAGAGAAGAAGTTAAATGGAAGAGAGGAGTAAAAGGACAACAGGGAAATGAAGTGGTAAAGGCAAAAGGACTATGAAAAGAGTCAAGTGAATTGGAGTGAGGCAAGAATGAGGTAAATGCGAGGCAATAGGCAAGGTGGGACCAATAGTGGGTCTGGCAGTGGCTGCATAGTGGCAGTGGTGGATGGAGCAAGGACAACAGTGTGTCTAGCAAATGGTGAGGCAACAAACTGGCACATATATGGCAGGTCTGACTTGGCATGGTGGCTGGTGGTAGGTGAGGAGACAAGACAAGAATGTGGTGAAACAACATGCAAGGTCACACAGAGATTAGGAGCACAAGACAAGAACTAGATTTTCCAGAAACTGGTGGCTAACCTCCACAATGAGCAGGAGGGTGCTTTTATATACAGGCAGGAAAAGATGGGGACCATGGGGTGCAACATGTGTAAGAACAAAAGGAGTGCTTGATCCAAGCTGTCTTGCATGCTGGCAAGTGAGTCATGCCTGACGCAAGGGCAATGCAGGCAGGGTTTTGGTGCTTGGAGTTATGCCAGGTGTGGGGCAATGAGGGTGGGACAATGGCGGGACAATAGCTGGTTGATCAAGGAGAGGTAGAGTCATATAAGGAAGGCTATATACATGCATATTATATGATGTGGTTAGTGAACAAAGAAAAGAGACTAAAACAAATATGCACTACTGTCGCATTGTGCTGTGACTGGGCTAGGCAGAGTTCATTGGATAGAACAAAACAAAACAGAGAGAAAGGAGGAAGAGGGTGACTTGCATGCCTTTTGACCAGGGCAATGCAGCAACAATGGTGGTTGATGGACAAGGGATGACTTAAGCGATAAATGCTGTTGCTGGCATCTAACATATGTTGGATGCCTTGTGTGCATCTAGGTCACATGTGGCATCACGCAGGGCCTTACAAGAGTAAGAGATTGGAGATTAGAGATTGGAGGTGTAAGATGCAAAAAGACAAGACAGATGGCCAGGCTGGAGGTCCTATGCAGCCGTGTAGTGAGAATGTTGAGCACAATAAGAATAAAACAAGTCAGATCAGTCCCTGCAACACAGTAGTGTTGGGGAAGTTTGGTTTGTGCCTGAAACCACTTAGTGAAATGAAGGTAAAGATCTTATTCAATTGCTTAGCAAATTTAGGGTTATGGTCTTCTATATCTGGAGATAGTGTCCCTAAATTTGCTAAGCAATTGAATAAGTCCTTTACCTTCATTTTGCTAAGTGGTTTCAGGCACAAACCAAACTTCCCCAACACTACAACACAGGGCAAGCTCTATTTTGATGCAAGAGTGATTGCCTTCCTTACAATACATCAAATTTATTCAATATCAGACATATTGTCACCTAAATAATACTTTGAACGAAAACCTCCTTGTTGTCAAAATCCTAAAACCCCTTATTGTCTTGAAGATCTCCTACCAAATCATCCCAACCTCCAGAATCCTCCCTTCCCTCAACCACATCTTGCACTGCTGTCTCCTCCATCTCCAACACAGTGCTCAGGTCTTCTCTAAAAATGAGATTGTGACGATACATGCACTTCAGAAACTGTAGGGCCTCAATGATGCCAGGTTTGAGCCTACTGTGGCATTTGCTGATAGTGATTCCAGCAGATGAGAATACATGCTTGCTAGAAACAGATAATGCCATGATAGGAAGATAGTCCTAAGCTAGAGAGGCCCAGACTGGGTATCAGGTTGAGTTACACTGCAATGCTGTTATGAGTATAGTATATTTGGTATGAAAAATGTAATCTTACCCCCCACCATTTGACAATTGTCATGTTTCTGAGTTGGTCCCTTGAGTGCAAATACCCCTGAAAGTCCTTGTGCCATGGGTCACTTGTGTTGGCAAATACATCCTGTAGATATGTATCTGTGTTATCTTCATTGTCTGACAGCTCATGAAGTAATACTCCAACTTTGTGTGTTGTCAAATGTCTTGTCTGATTTAGCAGTGGTGCTGGGCTACTTGCATACATCTCTATGTAGCATTCCTTATACTGATAGCTACTTAATCAAATTTGCTTCATAAGATATCAGACAAAACTCACTGTTGCTTCAGCCTGCACAAGAATTTCATTAAGTTTTTCTACACCCCAATATTTTCAAATGTGCTCTATCTTTCCAGAGGGATCAAGAACTATATAACATATATCTCAGCACTGGGAAAGACTGGATGGGTATTGTTACACACACATAGCAAATGTATAGGCATCAGACTTAGCAGTCCACTCATAATATTCTTTGATCTTTGCCAAGCCCACATCCAATGCAGTAACAAAGGCTAGATACTTTGCCCAATCATGACACGAGCTCCATGCCTTATATAGTGCTTCAAGAGCTGGTAATGCAAGGTGTAGAGTGGGTGCCTGATCTGAAGAGAACACATGTTGAGCATTGTCGGCATGCTATATGCCCTGAATGATCAGCAATAATAGCATCATAAGAACTGAGTCAAGCTTACTGCAAGAAGGTCATTAAATAACTTGAGTTCGTCCCACTCCTCAGGATTAAGCTGTAGATTGTCTATCTTTTTGCACTTCCTGAGGTCCTTCTCATCCCTTCCAATCTCATACATAAATGTATTAAGGATCTATTTATGTCAGTTAATATATATGGGGTGATAACAGTCTTTGTACATTGCCCATTGACTCAGCACATGATGTTATGAGATAGGTTGATGACCAGTGAACAGGCATGTCAAGCAAGAGTTGATAGACTGGCTTCTTAGCAGCATGTTGCTGAAGGTCCACAAAAAGTTGCTTTTATTTTGAAGAGGACTGCACCTGGATAAATATTGTTAATAATATAACATTTTGGATGTCAGTGAAGGAATGTCAATCACCTTGACACTTATTGCCTGCACGAGACCTACCACATCGCACCCATTGTCACCTATGAGGTCTGCATCGGGTTCTGCAGGATCGTAGTGTTTTGATTTGCTGTGTGTTGAGATGAAGGCCTGCATCATGAGGTTGATGATATGAGCAAGACATCTAGAAAATCAAATACATTAGAGGTAGAAGATAGATAAACTAGATGTTTATATGCACTGAATATAATATGTCTTGGGGTCAAATGTCTGCCCTGTCTGTGTATAGATCTGCTTTGCAAACTCTTGAAGCATTGTGTTATTGTTCAATGCATTGTCACAAGTTACATGGCCAATCTACATATACCAGTGAGGAGCACATCAGAATCTATAAGATGGACATACCTTATATGCAATTCCCAAATGCATAACAATCTTGAACAAGGCTTGACCCAGCTGTGCACCATTATGTGCATTGTTCAACTGTGTAAATCCAAGTAAGGCAGTCTGAAGTTCCCACTGACCATTGATGTCCTTGACCCAGGTCCCAGTGATGGCAAAGTAGCCATTGATATTGGAAGCCTGCCATGCATCACAAGTTAGGCTTATTTTACCTTTGACAGCATCACTCTGTGGGATGCTTGTCAGTGAAATATGACTGAAGGCTGGAATCAACACACTGTTAGTTTCTTATGCAGTTTGGTCAGCTGTGCCTTAAAGGTATTGATAATCACCTGGCAAGTTTGCCAGCCATCAGGAATCTTTATCCTATGGGCTGCATATGCTGCAGTGTGTATCATCTTCTGGAAAGATGGATGCTGCAATGCTTGGATTGGCTGTCATCAAACATGTATTAGTCTATCCTATTAATGATAAAAGGGAGGGTCAGTTACCTGGTCAGTCGATACCAGCCACTCTATTGCTGCATCATGAAAGAGGCCATCTGTGTATGGTGTAACCTTCTCTTGCTGTGGCTTCTCCTTCAGGTGAGGGTCAATGCACTGTTGTGTGTCATTCTTGGATGCCTGGTGATGATTTTTGGCATCCCTTGGCAACATCAATTGGAAGTCAATTTCAGTGGCCCATTTGAGATATTCCCCCTATAGAGTAAGACAAAGCACTCAGCAATACAAGAACATGTCTTGAGTACAGGCAAACATACTCTGTGATACAACTCCATATGTCATTGATAGGTGGTGACATCTGCAACCAGAGATACTGCATGCTCTGGAGATTTTCTACTGAAAGTCCAGAAATTAAAAGTCAATAAAGGAAGCATATTACAATAGTGTCAATACTCACAAACAGAGATTGCATTTGCAGTAGTTTTTGTCTTTCTGGACATATGGCAGTGTAAAGAAATGGTTGATGTCATGGCTTCAATCCTTTAGTAATACTTTGGGGGGTACAGAGACTGACTGGACATCCACATCAATGAGAAATCCATCCTTGTCAGTGGCCTCAGATCAGTGAGGCATCACATCACTATCACTATCTGGTAGAATATAGGAGTCAGTAAGTTAGTCTACAATGTAAGTAACAAGGTCTTACCTCAATCTTGTGAAGATTGCAATACACCCAGCATTTCCTCATCGATGTCATCAATAACAATAGAGCAGTGGGCCTTTTTTCTCCCTAGATTTTGAGAATCAGTACTAACAGAGGATGGCATAAAAAGGACAATGCACAGCAGATAATTGGCTCCTGATTGTCATCTGAGACATCAGCAGCCTCTACCATCAAGTTTGTGCACTTGGCAGTTGTGGGTGGCTCTGGTGACAAGGGTACAGTTATCAGTGGGGCTGGTGATAACTGATGACCCCCAGCCAAAAATGCAAGAAACAGGGTTGATTGTGATTGGACTTAGTTAGAAAAATACAAACTAGTTTGATTAAGTTTGATATCTATTGAATGAAAATTCACTTAAATGAACACAAACTGCCCAAAATCTCGATCCACACCTTATGTGCTCAGAGCTGCAAGACACAGCTCCCTTATCTCTGGAAATGTACCTCTGGAAATGTATGTGACACATTTGATCTGGCTGGCTAATTCAGATCTCTAGCTTGCATATGCATGTTAATTTTGTAAGTCATCCTTTTCCTCATTATCCCCATTCCCCTCTGACTATCTTCCTACATCCTCTAGGTATTATATACACTGAATTGTTCAAATCATGTCTATGAATATATATTATTGTAATTGCAAAGAGATGTGCAGAGGGGAATGACAAAAAGTCTCTAAGGCTATGTTTTATTGGCATGAGGAGTACCAGGATCCCTTGGCTAAACACTCTCTGACTATGCAAGCTTTTTCAAACAAATACCCACTTATCCACCCTCCACTACCAAGGACCAGACAGACAGAGCTCCCACCAACATGTGTTGAGATCCAGAGTGAGATAGAATTATGGTAAGGCTCAGGCTGGACCAACAAACTGATATGATACCATATTAGGTACACATCTAATTGGACACGGTGCTGATGTCTCACATTCTGTATTTATGTTTCACACTGTAATGGAGAATAATTCATGCTGTTCCTCTGTTCCTCCCTCATATACACCTCAAAGTTGAGAGCATGCAGTTGGGGAGATTGGGCCTTCAAATAAATGGTCATCTGATAGTGATCATGAACTTGACAAGCTTGGAGTTTGCCAAATCAATACATTGTATCTAAGCAAATCCATGTGAGGCACAAGGTGGGTTTTTGCATCTGGATGCCATCCATTTTTTCCCTTTGTCTCTCCCCCATCTCTCTGTTATACTGTCAACATTCCCTTCCACCAATAACACTCTTCTCCTGAGGCAAATAAAACATGAATATGTCTTTCTTGGATCTACTCAATATCCCTCACCATGGCCCATGCTCTTGCCCACGCTTGGTCAATTCCTCTTTTACTCAGCACTCTGGCTCCATGACTTTCTGTGATGGTGATCTGCTTTCTGTGGCCAACATCTTGTTCAGTGATATAACAACTCCTGGTTTAGTACCTGGAACAAAGGGCTGCAAATCAGTTATATATACCTCATATGCCCCTCTGGCAATATCGGCAGAATGAAAAAGGAAAGGACATGGCTGCCAAATTGTGTCCTGCACAGTGAAGATGTCCAGCAGATGTGATGATCTCTTTTCCTCTGGATCCATCAGTCGAGTTACAAAAGCATACCCCTGCAAACCTGGCTGGGTCCATCAATGACAAGGATATTGGAGATGATGATGTGAGTAGCTATGCTTTACACAATAGCATGAGTGTGGATCTTACTATGATCTCACATGCTGAGGTTGTTGACATAACTTGGCAAGGCCATTGCTGCCCAGGCATGCTTCCTGGTGATGCAAACTAACCACCATTTGGCCTCGCACCCTTTATCCTCTGCCTATAGTATCTGCTCACCCTCATTACCTGTGATGTCCAAGCCAGATATTCTACAGAGACAATCATCAATGACAAGCCAAGTCAACTGCATAAGTGCTGCCCATAAGTGCAGTAGGCATAAGAGCAAGGCAAGCCTGTGCCAAGCTGCACCCTTCAGTGTGTGCTCATGCTCAAACATGCAAGGAGAGTCTAGTTAGCACTGTATGCACAGCAAAGGCCATAATAAGGGCAAGGAACCAGCGCAAGTTGAACCCCCTGTCCCTGGGATCCCTGCAGAGCTGGAAGGATCTTTTCTGGAGATGGAAAGTCATGCAACAGCTGATGAGGTTGACAATAGACAAGTCAGAAGTGATGGCGATGATTACAATGATGGGGATAGAAGTGCCAATGACTTGGAGGCACTCATTCTAGAGAGCTCACACTCAGGTGCATGGGGACATAACCACCTTTCTTGCTACTCTATTGATTGATGGTCCTTGCACTGTTCCTGCTCACAGCTGAACCTGCTTCCTGTTCAACTCACTCTACCCTTGCCTCTGCTCTGAACATGCATATACTCTCCATGCAAAATGGTAACACCTCCCAGCAAGCAGCCCCTAGGGGGCTCAAAAATATGATGTAGCATCAGCAAATTCTTGCACCTTGGCAGCAACAGCTCATGGACTCACTGGCAGAGCATTCCGTTACCATCCAGAGCACAGAGCTGGGTCATAGGTTCCAATGCATCAGCTAGAGTGATCTGACAGGATCTACAAGAAGAGCTGCACAGGGTTGATGGTTTGGAAACTGGTTGGGAAGATATACTCAAGGGTGAGGCATAGATCAGATCGTTTCATTTCCTTGGGTTAAAAGGTACATTATTGTCTTCTGGATTCAATTTTCTATGTCAATCACTGAAGTAGGGTTTTTTTGGAAGCAAGTGTATCACATTTGTAGAAGATCATTAGCATTCATTGTATTGTAGTCCAATGGGATCCAATCCCATTCGAATAAATTGAATTTCTTCTGAATGCAAAAAAACAAACTTAATCAATTGCCTTCACACTCTTATGTATGTCCAATAAGAATGCATGAAATGCTTTGAGGTGTGATTTTATAACATGTTTGTGCCACTTTAAGAACTCAAAATGAACTCCTTCACTCATCCAATGCTATCTGATAACAATCGACTATGATTGTCAGATTTCTAGCTGGGGATGACCTAGTATTGATGCCTCTGGTGTCAATTTCATCACATCTTGATGCTCAGTGGCCTCAGTGGCACCAGCTATCCATCTTGCATCGATGGCATCCTTGTGAGATCTCAACTCAGCCTGGGCAGCATTTTCTGGGTCGATGACTTTGCTTGATGGATGATGAGCATGTTTGGGGCATGATGATAGTGCCACCAGTGCCAATGGTGCAGCATTTGCCATCAAGGCTACCATTTCATACAGTCCAATGCACTGTTTTGAGTATTGTGGCTGAAAAACTGTATAGTTGAATGATAATGGGAAGATTACAAATGTCTACCCTACTTTATGGTAAAAGCCCGGGCTCAAGGGCTCGGCTCAGGCTTTCAAAACCGTGAGCTGAGCCCCAAGCCCTCCAGAGCCCGATGTAGGGTCCAGCCCGGCTCAGGCTTTCCGGGCTCGGCTGCCCGGGCTCAAGGGCTTTTGGGCCGCGCCTTGCAAACCACTATAGGTACACAAGGTGGCTCGAGGTGCTGCTTCGATGAGCGTTTGCAAGCCTGAGTCTGGGTCACACGTTATGGAACCTTCGTCAATGGTTGAACGTTGAATGTTGATCGATAATCGATCGATGATCAGCTGAACGTGTCTTTGCCTTATTCATCACTCTCCCGTACCTGTCACACTGCCTTGTGGAGCGCTTCAAGGCCTCAAGCTTGTATCTGGGCCATCGCGAAGCGGTAAGGAGGTCAACGAATTGTGCCACGTGCCCATGGTAAGTTCGGGATCCGCTTGGTTCTCATCTCACACCGCAATACCCAGCAATCTCGCCCATATTCCCTTGCATCTCACAACACTTTGATATTATGGACGCTCCGCAGATCCTCCCAAAAATCCCCAGCTATGCCCAGTTCCGGGTCCTCGTTATTGGAAAAGCAAATGCGGGGAAGACCACGATTCTGCAACGAGTTTGCGATACTACCGAGAGTCCAGTGATCTACCGTCGCGATAAAGAGAGAAATCGCAAGCAGGTACGGTCTCGTTTCTAGTGGCGCTATCGATCTCATCGGTCTAGCCAGGTTCAACTTGATCCTTCAGTGGAGGTTGGGTCGGCTTATCCTTGTCGGTTCGGTGATGGCTGATTGTGAGGGCTATGCTTGTACAGCGTGGCGAGCACAACATCGAGGACGAATTCGTGTTCACGAATCATGAAGGATATGTTTTCCACGACTCCCGTGGATTTGAAGCCGGCGATGACAGCGAGCTGAAGGTCGTTCAGGAGTTTGTCGGTCATAAATCGAAGGCGAAGCGATTGAATGATAGATTGCACGCGATATGGTTGGTTCCCTCGGGTACCTACGGTTGCAAATTCACAAAGTTGCTTCTCAGGTATTGCATTCCGATGGACAATAATCGACCTTGGCTGGATTTAAAGCATTTTGATGATATTTGTCCGGATAAGAATGGTGCGTCCAAATGCGACTTTATGAACCGAGGATCGAATCGAGGGTTTTTTTTCAAGTTCCCGTGATAGCAGTGTTCACCAAGTATGACCAGTTCAAGCGCGAGATCCAGATGAGGTTGGAAGACCAGTGTCATGACCTGGCGGGCCTCGACAACGAGGTGGAAAAGACATTCAAGGAACAGTATCTAGCTCACCTTGGGGGATCGACACGATTCGTACGTTTGGAGAGTGAGTGTGGGGAAAACCAACCGAAATGTACTATGCTAATGTTTGCCGTGTAGGCATGCACAAGAATAGACAAGGATGTACCGATCTTATCGAAATGACTGCCACTGTGCTCTCTGGCAACGCGGTTGGACTGATACTGTTGGCTGTGCAGAAAAATAATCTAGAGGTCAACATAAAACAAGCCGTTCAATGGTAAGTCACTATGAAGTGGATGACGACAGGAAGTAGCTTAGCTCCATTACAGGATCCAGAGTCAATCGACTCAGGAGCGTAAAGATACACGAAGTATAATAAAGTTGTGCATAGTGGCATTTCCATCACTCTGGGTAAGTTGTAATATCATTTTCTGAAATGTGTGATGCGATGCTGAAATAGACGTTGCTGCTCAGTATTGGGTCAGTCGGTTTTTGGTGGTTTATTTAATATAATGGCCTGACATGCCTCTCCCTCTGTGTTCTCCAGGTAGTAAGTGCCCCTTGCCCAGTTAGCTTCTTCTAGTGTCATAACTCGTCTCTCCCTCTGTGCTCTCCAGTCTGTAAGTGCCCCTTGCCCAGTTGGCTTCTTCTAGTGTCTTAACTCATCTCTCCCTCTGTGCTCTCCAGGAAGTGAGTGTCCCTTGCCCAGTTGGCTTCTTTTGGTGTCTTAACTTGTCTCTCCCTCTGTGCTCTCCAGTCTGTAAGTGCCCCTTGCCCAGTTGGCTTCTTTTAGTGTCATAACTTGTCTCTCCCTCTGTGCTCTCCAGTCTGTAAGTGCCCCTTGCCCAGTTGGCTTCTTCTAGTGTCTTAACTTGTCTCTCCCTCTGTGCTCTCCAGGAAGTGAGTGTCCCTTGCCCAGTTGGCTTCTTCTAGTGTTTTAACTTGTCTCTGCCTCTGGCTCTCTAGGAAGTGAGTGTCCCTTGCCCAGTTGGCTTCTTTTAGTGTGTTATCTTGTCTCTCCCTCTGTGCTCTCCAGAAAGTGAGTGCCCCTTGCCCAGTTGGCTTCTTCTAGTGTCTTAACTTGTCTCTCCCTCTGTGCTCTCCAGGAAGTGAGTGTCCCTTGCCCAGTTGGCTTCTTCTAGTGTTTTAACTTGTCTCTCCCTCTGTGCTCTCCAGGAAGTGAGTGTCCCTTGCCCAGTTGGCTTCTTTTGGTGTCTTAACTTGTCTCTCCCTCTGTCCTCTCCAGGAAGTGAGTGCTCCTTGCCCAGTTGGTTTCTTTTAGTGTCTTAATTTGTCTCTTCCTCTGTGCTCTCCAGTTTGTGAGCACCCCTTGCCCAGTTGGCTTCTTCTAGTGTCTTAACTTGTCTCTCCCTCTTTGCTCTCCAGTTTGTGAGTGCCCCTTGCCCAGTTGGCTTCTTCTAGTGTCATAACATGTCTCTCCCTCTGTGCTCTCCAGGTTGTGAGTGTCCCTTGCCCAGTTGGCTTCTTTTAGTGTCTTAATTTGTCTCTCCCTCTGTGCTCTCCAGTATGTAAGTGCCCCTTGCCCAATTGCTTTCTTTTAATGTCTTAACATGTCTCTCCCTCTCTGCTCTCCAGGAAGTGAGTGTCCCTTGCCCAGTTGGCTTCTTTGAGTGTCTTATCTTGTCTCTCCCTCTGTGTTCTCCAGAGAGTGAGTGCCTCTTGCCCAGTTGGCTTCTTCTAGTGTCTTAATATGACTCTCCATCTGTGCTCTCCAGCCTGTGAGTGCCCTTTGCCCAGTTGGCTTCTTTTAGTGTCTTAATTTGTCTCTCCCTCTGTGGTCTCCAGTATGTGAGTGCCCCTTGCCTAGTTGGCTTCTTCTCATGTCTAAACTTGTCTCTCTCTCTTTGCTCTTCAGGAAGTGAGTGCCCTTTGCCCAATTGGTTTCTTTTAGTGTCTTAACTTGTCTCTCCCTCTGTGCTCTCCAGGAAGTGTGTGCCCCTTGCCAAATTGGTTTCATTTAGTATCTTAACTTGTCTCTCCCTCTGTGCTCTCCAGGGAGTGAGTGCCCCTTGCCAAATTGGTTTCATTTAGTATCTTAACATGTATCTCCCTCTGTGCTCTCCAGGCAGTGAGTGCCTCTTGCCCAGTTGGCTTATTCTAGTGTCTTAACTTGTCTTTCCCTCTGTGCTCTCCAGTATGTGAGTTCCCCTTGCCCAGTTGGTTTCTTTTAGTGTCTTAACATGTCTCTCCATCGGTGCTCTCCAGTTTGTGAGTGCCCCTTGCCCAGTTGGCTTCTTTTAGTTTCTTAATTTGTCTCTCCCTCTGTGCTCTCCAGCCTGTGAGTCCCCCTTGCCCAGTTGGCTTCTTCTAGTGTCTCAATTTGTCTCTCCCTCTGTGCTCTCCAGGAAGTGAGTGTCCCTTTCCCAGTTGCCTTCTTCTAGTGTATTAACTTGTCTCTCCCTCTGTGCCCTCCAGGAAGTGAGTGCCTCTTGCCCAGTTGGATCCTTTTAGTGTCTTAATTTGTCTCTTGCTCTGTGCTCTCCAGGAAGTGAGTGTCTCTTGCCCAGTTGGCTTCTTCTAGTGTCTTAACCTGTCTCTCCCTCTGTGCTCTCCAGGAAGTGGGTGTCCCTTCTCCAGTTGTCTTCATTTAGTGTCTTAACATGTCTCTCCTTCTATGCTCTCCAGAGAGTGAGTGCCCCTTGCCCAGTTGGCTTCTTCTAGTGTCTTATCTTGTCTCTCTCTCTATTCTCTCCAGAGAGTGAGTGCCCCTTGCCTAGTTAGTTTCTTCTAATGTCTTAACTTGTCTCTCCCTCTGTGCTCTCCAGTTAGTGAGTGCCCCTTTCCCAGTTGGCTTCTTTTAGTGTCTTAACTGTGTCTTAACTTGTCTCTCCCTCTGTGCTCTCCAGCCTGTGAGTGCCCCTTGCCCAATTGGTTTCTTTTAGTGTCTTAACTTGTCTCTCCCTCTCTGCTCTCCAGAAAGTGAGTGCCCCTTGCCCAGTTGGCTTCTTCTAGTGTCTTAACTTTGTCTCTCCCTCTGTGCTCTCCAGTTAGTGAGTGTCCCTTGCCCAGTTAATGTCTTTTAGTGTCTTAATATGTCTCTCCCTCTGTGCTTTCCAGAGAGTGAGTGCCCCTTGCCCAGTTGTCTTCTTTTAGTGTCTTAACTTGTCTCTCCCTCTGTGCCCTCCAGTATGTGAGTGCCCCTTGCCCAATTTGTTGATTTTAGTGTCTGAACTTGCCTCTCCCTCTGTGCCCTCCAGAGAGTGAGTGCCCTTGCCCAGTTGGCTTCTTCTAGTGTCTTAACTTGTCTCTCCCTCTGTGCTCTCCAGGCAGTGAGTGCCCCTTGCCCAGTTGGCTTCTTTTAGTGTCTTAACTTATCTCTCCCTCTATACTCTCCAGTATGTGGGTGCCCCTTGCCCAGTTGGCTTCTTTTAGTTTCTTAACTTGTCTTTCCCTCTTTGCTCTCCAGAAAGTGAGTGACCCTTGCCCACTTGGTTTTATTTAGTATCCTAACATGTCTCTCCCTCTGTGCTCTCCAGGCAGTGAGTGCCTCTTGCCCAGTTGGCTTCTTTTAGTGTCTTAACATGTCTCTCCATCTGTGCTCTCCAGGCAGTGAGTGCCCTTTGCCCAGTTGGCTTCTTTTAGTGTCTTAACTTGTCTCTCCCTCTGTGCTCTCCAGGCAGTGAGTGCCCCTTGCCTAGTTGGCTTCTTCTAGTGTCTGAACTTATCTCTCCCTCTGTACTCTCCAGTATGTGGGTGCCCCTTGCCCAGTTGGCTTCTTTTAGTGTCTTAATTTGTCTCTCCCTCTTTGCTCTCCAGGGAGTGAGTGCCCCTTGCCCAGTTGGCTTCTTCTAGTGTCTTAACTTGTCTCTCCCTCTGTGCTCTCCAGGAAGTGGGTGTCCCTTGCCCAGTTGGCTTCTTTTAGTGTCTTAACATGTCTCTCCCTCTGTGCTCTCCAGGAAGTGAGTGCCCCTTGCCCAGTTGGCTTCTTTTAGTGTCTTAACTTGTCTCTCCATCTGTGCTCTCCAGGCAGTGAGTGCCCCTTATCCAGTTGGTTTCTTTTAGTGTCTTAATTTGTCTCTCCCTTTGTGCTCTCCAGAGAGTGAGTGCCCTTTGCCCAGTTGGCTTCTTTTAGTTTCTTAACTTGTCTTTCTCTCTTTGCTCTCCAGAAAGTGAGTGCCCCTTGCCCAGTTGGTTTCTTTTAGTATCTTATCTTGTCTCTCCATCTGTGCTCTCCAGGCAGTGAGTGCCCCTTATCCAGTTGGTTTCTTTTAGTGTCTTAATTTGTCTCTCCCTTTATGCTCTCCAGAGAGTGAGTGCCCTTTGCCCAGTTGGCTTCTTTTAGTTTCTTAACTTGTCTTTCTCTCTTTGCTCTCCAGAAAGTGAGTGCCCCTTGCCCAGTTGGTTTCTTTTAGTATCTTAACTTGTCTCTCCCTCTGTGCTCTCCAGAAGGTGAGTGTCCCTTGCCTAGTTGGCTTCTTTTAGTGTCTTAACTTGTCTCTCCCTCTGCGCCCTCCAGGAAGTGAGTGCCCCTTGTACAGTTGGCTTCTCCTAGTGTCTTAACTTGTATCTCTCTCTGTGCTCTTCAGGGAGTGAGTGCCCCTTTCCCAGTTAGCTTCTTCTAGTATCTTAACTTGTCTCTCCCTCTGTGGTCTCCAGAGAGTGAGTGTCCATTGCCCAGTTGGCTTCTTTTGGTGTCTTAATTTGTCTCTCCCTCTATGCTCTCCAGAATGTGAGTGCCCCTTGCCCAGTTGGTTTCTTTTAGTGTCTTAACTTGTCTCTCCCTTTGTGTTCTTCAGATTGTAGGTGCCTTTTACCTGCTTGGCTTTTATCAATTTTATCTTATTCTTCTTTCCCTGTTTGCCAGACTGTGAGTTATCTTCTGTTTTTATTTTTTATTTTATCTTTTTATCTTTTCCTTTCTTAGATATTGCTTTCAAAGCTATCATTATTTATCACCATGGTGCTGTCATAATTTGTATTCTCTTTGGTTATATTAATATACCTTCAGCCACCTTTCTCTATATCTAGTGAGAGTACACATCATGCAATGATTGGTATATTTTTACTTTCTGCCTCTGAACTTTCTAACATCTAAAATAGTGGCAATTCTTATTCTAGAGCATGCCTGCCTCAACTATGCTTCATTATCTGCACCAAGTCTTGAAGAGGCTTTAGATCAGGCCTATTCTCAATATATAATTTCTAGTACTTTCAATAATCTTATGAACCAGCTCTCTGCATCTTCTGAAAATTATTCTTCTACTCAATTTTTAGATTTTATTTTTAAAAATCATCTTTATTAAATATTTTATCTTCTGAATTTCTGCCTTTTTCATATTTATATAAGTATATTTTAGGTTTTTCATTGCATAGATTTCCTCATTAAGTGTTACAAACATATTTGAGGTTATAGTGTATAATAGCTTCTTAAAAGTAGAGATAGATACAGGTCACACTGAAGGTGACTTAGCCTTACACCACACCTCTTACCTATGGCACCATATCTATAGTGAAGGGTTTAACCTGTGGGTTTTATTCATTTACCATAGTGTTAGTACTAGTGTTGAGGAAGTTTGTTACAATATGGTTATGGTATTGGCCTATAAAAACCTCATTTTTCCTTTTTTGCTCACTCTACTAGATACAGACTGATTACTGATATGCTTACTGATATAATTACCAAGGAGTCCCATGTGACTCATAGAAAGGCTATAACTTTTCACATACCTTGGGGCTATGCCCCATAACTCATACTCTGAAGGAGTTGTAATGAGTCTGACTCATACATTTCACTTCTGATCTGACTTATACCTGCTATGCTCACACTAAAGCATGTTTGACCAAGAGGGTTCATTCTTGGTTGCAGGTTCACTGTTGTATATAGACAATGTGTGTTGCCTTTATGCTCAGTTACTTTAGAGCATTGTTCAGTTACATTAGAGCTGATGCAGGGAGTTCCTCCTACTGCATAACTAGATTGCATACTAGTCTAGTGCTACAATCCATCTCAGGATTGTTATCGTGGTAGTGATCAAGTAAAGTTCTGGTATTCAAGTGATTAGCAGAGGGAGCAGAGCTCTACCTATGCACCAGGAGATCTTGCAGAGAACTGAATGTGGTCCTAAGTTGAGTGAAGTCACAAATTGCCTAATTAGGCAGGAGGCTGGGCCAAGAGGACTGGGATGAGTGGTGTGCAGACAAGTTGACTGATATAGCTCAATCAGTAAGCTCTGGACAACTTGTGAGTGAACACAAGTCAAGAGTGAATGATCAGAGAGGAAGAGGGCCTTGTATGTGCACACAAGAGGTTCAGAGTAATAAGATAAAAACTGAGTTAACTCAGGCTTAGGGCCTAAGTTCAGTACTAATGCAAGTATAAATACAAGTATTCTACTGGATGACAAATCAGTCTTGCTAAGTGGACAACTAAGCTGACTAAGTGTGATCAGTAATACCAAGTAATCAATCAGGTAATCAGACAAGGAGATCAGTAAACAATGAATTAGTGAGTAACAAAGAGTATAGTAAGCGAGCTGATAAATCACAAGATATCTGGTAAGTGATCTGACAAAGAAATGACATCAGGACTAAGTAATAGAACAGTAAGCAAATTATAAGAACAGGTATGGTGACAAAGAAACAGGTAATCAGTATAGTAATAGAGGAACAAGAAGGAGAACATAGTGGAAAGTTCTGGAAGTCACATGATGTGATGTGTGATCAGTCAGGTGACTGATCACCTGATGTAGCACCTGACCAATCATGTGACTGGTCACCTGACAAGACATGTGATCTATTATATGACAGATCATATGAGGTTTCTGGATAAGTTGCAAAAGGCAAGGAGTCCTAGAGGTTTTGCTGGGATACACAGAAATAGTGTTCCATAGTGTTCCAAGGTCCAGTCCTAGGACTGCAAAAAGACTGCAACTGGACTGCAACTGCAACTGCAAAAGACTGGACCAGAATTTGCAGTTGCCTTTTGCAACTTGAGTCCAGTTGCTGGTTGCCTCTGATTTGAAAAATGAGGCAACCAATCAAAGACCAGTTGCAACCAGTTGCAACCGGTCTTTTTCACCCTTTAAAACAAGCCTGAGATCATACAAAATAGCCAAGAATTGAGTAAGTTATAATCATTTTAATGTTACATTGTTCTGATTTATTCAACTGATATGCATAATGAAGGTTTCAAAGTCATTATATTTCTTAGAAAATTGGGATTTACTATATTTAGGCATAGGATATGGTGTGAATAAGTTTACTAACCAGTCTGACAACTTTAAACACTTCATTCTGGATATCGACTTAATATGTTCATGATACAGCAGTCAATCAATTTGCAAAATAAAGGTTTAAAAGTTGTTAGATTGCCTAGAAATTTGGTATTTGCCATCTTTAGGTATGGGATATAGTGTGTCTAAATTTACTAAGCAATCCAACAAGTTTGAAGCCTTCATTCTGGATATCGACTTAAGGTGCTAATGATATAGCAATAAATCAATTTGCAAAATGAAGGCTTAAAAGTTATTGGATTACTTAGAAAATTGGGATTTACCATCCTTGGGTATGGGATATGGTGTGTTTAAATTTACTAAGCAATCCAATGGGTTTGAAGCTTCATTTTGCATATTGACTTTAGATACTACTGTAATTGATATACCATGTTTTCCTGTGTCAATTTTGGGGCCAATTTTGACCAGTTGGGACTGGTCCAGACTGGTCTGAACCGAAAACTGGACCAGAAAAGACCAGAAAAGACCAGTCCCTTCCAGTCCAGTTGCTAGTTGCCTGATTGTTTGGCAAAAAACTGGACTGGACTGGACCTTGAAACACTAAGTGTTCCACACAGGTAAAGGTCAACCTGTGGTATTTTGACCACAGGTTCTGCAGGTGTGGGTATGGTATTACCCAATTAGATACTGTGTAGCACCATACCCTCATGCAGTGTCACCCATGGGTTCTGGAAAATGCTGAGCTGCACTGTGAGGTATAGCTCAGATGCACTCTTTTGCTTTTGCCCAACACTAATAATTAGTTCAAATCCATAGTATGTGACTTTGGCAAGACCACCAGGAATGGCAATGGCAATGGCTCAATGTGCAGCACCAACAACAATGGCCCTGTTAGCAACACCAGCAATGGCAATGGCTCAACATGTGGCACCAATAATAGCTCTGGCTTAGACAATGACAATGACTCATTAGTAATACCAGCAAATGGCAATAGCTCAACACCCCTCACAGGTGATATCCCTGGTCTCAACAACAATGATGATTCTGTTAGTGGTGCCTCAACACCCAGTCCCCAACAACAGCAAGCCTTGATGATAATGACCCTGATGTACTGCAATGAACCATAACTCATGCACAGTAATCCATGGATTCTTCTCTCAAGCACCTGCTTGACCTCTTAAGACCTCAAGATAGAAAAGTTGGAGCACTTGATGAATTGCAAGGTTACAAGAAAGCCATGCCTGAATTGTGCTCTCGAAGGCAACATCTATGCAGCCCTTATAAGTTTTCTTTGACCCCACACTCCCATTGTTACATGCTCATCCTAAAACTCTGAGTATCATGGGCATTGGCACAGCCTCCACCTTCCTTCTTTTATCATACTTTCATCCAGCTTCCTCTGTCTGCCACTCAATGGCCAGTCAATACCATTCTCACACCCCACCAGCACCATTCTCTGGCTTCTTGTCTCCACTACCCATTTATAGCATGCATCTCCTGCCAAGCACTATCGCCATATAATACTGCAATGTAATTGCCACACTCTCTGAATGCTTGGGTCAAGATAAACAGATCCTAGGCTCACTGCAGATAATATGTTTCCCCACCCTATGCCAATACAATGCTGACCATGCATGACACCACATGTGACCTAGGTGCATGCAGGTGCTCAGTACATAATAGGCACACATTGATAAGGCCTTGTCTGGGACCTTACTTGCGATAGCAAGCCTAGTGAGGTACAAGTAATCAGTGGGTTTTCAGGTAAAGTCGCGTTGTGCCTATTTAGGAAGGCACTCGGCCCGGACGGGGCTGGGATGTAGTGCGACTCTGAAGTTGATTGCTTATAGTCCAATCAATAGACTCTGAGTGGCTTGTAACTAAATACAAGTCCAAGAATAAATGCTGGTAAGCAGAGGAGGGCCTTCAGAGGTGCACAAGGATAATGGTGAGACAATAGCGTGTATTTGGAATTACACAAGCTTAAGGCTTTAGGTGAATACAGGCATCTCTTTATATACTACTGCAAATCTTTCCAGAACATTCTGAAGCATGTCTCAGTGAGTCAGTAATCAGTAAGCGAAGGAGAATGATGGATAATCAACGTGTTAGCGATCAGTAAGCAAAAGGAGAATGATGGATAATCAACGTGTCAGCAATCAGTAAGTGAAGGGAGAACGATGGGTAATCAACGAGTCAGCAATTAGTAAGCAAACGACGGGAAACGACAAGTCATCCATCCATAATCGTACAGAGAAACAGCGAGGCGCATAACAGTCATCCCCCCCCCAGATGATGACTTCCACGTCATTATATCAGTCAGTGGTATTACTGCCCTCAGCGTAATCGGCCCAGTCGAAGTCGTAGTCCTCGGGCTGGGGATCAGCAGCCTGATCTAGATAATCGTTGGGTACCGGGTCGGGGGTTTTGACGAGACGATTGTCAGCGATAGTGTGGCGGATCTCAAAAAAGGTGTACCCCGGCATCAGATTGGAAAACATACACATGGCATGGTTATAGTGAGGGTGTCGTTTGTCTACAGCACACTTCCCTTTGCTGCGACACTTCGCATGTGGGATCCAGCATTGCTTCTTGTAGTGCCCCTTTTGGCCGCACCTGCTGCATTGGTTCTCGCATTGCTTCCTCTGTAGGTATTCCCTACGGTTTTCTTTCTTCTTTGAACGTGACTGGTTAGCAACGGGAGTAGCGAAAGGGTCGGGCAGAGGGGGTGTGTGCATGCGCGGTGCATCAAAAGGCTCGGGTAATGGGGTGTGTCTCCCTCGGTCCGGGTCAAGAGATGGGTACCCTTGAAATCAAGGGGGATGAGGCAGAGGGTCTGGGGAAGGCGAAAGGGAAGGGGCTCGTTCGGAGACCTCTGGGCTCTGAGCGATCACCTCCAGTGGTGTATCGGGTAGGGAGGAGAGATCGACGATGCGAGTGAGAGGAGTAGCGACGACTACCATGTCCTTCGGGAAGAATTCGAGATCAGGATTGCGGGTTCCTGGGACCTGACCCTGGCCGGCGAGGAGATCAAGCTGATGCTTGATGCGGGGGATAGCTCGAGCCTGTCTGAGACATTCTCTGACTTTCAGATGTGAGTCAGCAAGAGTTGCCAGTTCCAGGTTGTGAGCAGCCGCAGAAGCTCGCACTGCGTTCAGGAGTGATTGGATCTTCTTTGCTTGCTCCTTTAGAGTTGCAAGGGACTGGTTGGTCTTACGGAGGCAGTGAATGTCAGCTAAGAGAGAGGGATCGTCCAACTGGTAGAGGGCGAGAGTCAGAACTGTGTTAAAGGGGTGATCTTCGATGAGCACATCGAAATCGTCGAGGGACGGTGACGTGTCTCCTTCGTGTGGGGCCTGGGCAGTGGCGAGGAGTGGGGCGTAGTAGACTTCCCCTCCTCGTCCAGTTGTCCCGAGGATGACAGGCTTGTCGTCTACTAGTGCGTATTTGACATATTTTGTAGGGACGGGCTCTCCTTGCTGTTCGATCATGAGTGCCAGGTAGGAGGCGGGGAGTTTAGTGACAGGTAACCATAGGTCGTGGGGGTGATCGTCTTCGCCTTCTTTGGCTTTAGGTAGCCAGCGAAGGAAATGGGCTGTTTGTGTGAGCGGGAGCAATGTGATTAAGTTCTGGTCCCTCAAGAGAGAGACTTGGGCTGCGACTGGGGGTGGTTCCAAGGGGGGGATGAGGTCAGAGTCATGAAGAGTTGGCATTGGAAGAGAGGCCATGGCTTTGTCCTCTCCAGGGGTTGGGAAGTAAGGGGCGCGTAATGCAGCCTTGTTCCAATCAATGTCGTGGAGGAAGGCTTTCCTGGCCTGTTCTCGGACAGCGTGGGGGAGACGTGAAGTCGTTTGGGTGATGTACCAACTTCCTCGAATATCGAGCGGTGAGATTAAGCTGACCTCCAAGTCTTCCAAGACTCCTGGGCTGCGAAGTGATAGTCCTTTGTGGGGAGGACTAGGGTTGACAGAGACAGAGAGTGTTTGCGCTTCTTCCCAGTCTCGCTGTTCAATAGTGGCAATGGGCCAGGAGTACAAAGGCAGAGATTCCGGTCGTGGACATTCGGTGAGGGAACGGTTGATAGTGTAATTGGCTGGGATGCTAGCGAGGTCGAAGAAGTGAGAGTGGTTGTAGGTTCAACGGATTTGACTAAAGGCAAGGGCTTCGAAGAGAGCAGGTGGGATTCGAGTGGTCAGGGTGTTTGCTAGTTCTCTCCCGAGAGAGAAAGGAGAGTGGTAATTTGTTTGTGATATAGAGAGAGAGGTGAGGCGGTGAGTGACTTCTTCGAGATCGTCGTCCGTGTTCTGAAGTCTGGTATTATCGACAGGAGGAGAGGGAGGAGATACCAGGGTGAGAGATGGGAGGGAATCCGGAGAAGTCGCCATAGAGAGCTTTCGGAGATGCAGGGTTCTTATATCTGTTTGAGCGAGGTACTCTTTGATGAGCTCAGGGGCTCGTATCTGATCTGCTGGTTCCCATGAGTCTTCAGCATGTGAGTATCCCTTCCACCTGACCCTGTATTGTAGGGTCTTTTTACGCCCAAACTTACGCATCCCTACAATTTGCTCCACTTCCCACCCACTCATGTTCCCTATCGATCAGATCAGGTGGTGGTCTGGAAAAGTTTTCACCATGTTCTGGGGTCTCACGATAAGGTGATAAGTACGAGGCGTGAAAAATGTTATGAATTTTCCACTGCGTGGGGAGCCTTAGTCGGTAAGAAGTTGGTGATATGACTTGAATGACCTTAAAGGGGCCATATCATTTCGGAGCTAACTTCTTCGATGGGTGTGTTGTCTTCAAATTTGTTGCGTCTAGCCAAACTTGGTCGTCGAGTTGATATGGTTTGAATTTGGTCTGTTTGACTAGCTGTTTCTGCGCTCGTTTGATAGCTGTGACTACTTGGGTTCGGATAGTCGTGATTGCTTTGAGGTGTTCTTCTGTGGTCTTGAATTTCGCTTTGTGTAGTACTTGATGTGCTTTGGGGAGGAAGCCCATGAGGACTTCATATGGTGTTTGTCTAGTGGTAGCTGATGGATGGGAGTTGATCGCATAAGTAATGACAGGCAACCACGTTGCCCAATCAGAAGCATGGGCGTTACATAGGGTGTGCAAGATAGCTTCCATAGATTGATTAGTTCGCTCAGACTGGCCATCAGTTTGGGGGTGATAGGCGGTGCTGATGTTTTGTTTAACCCCCAGAATGTGACATAGATCTCGGAACAGATCGGAAGTCACTCGTGGGTCGCAATCAGAAATGATCTTCTCCGGGAGACCATAGTGTGGGTAGTGTTCCAAGGTCCAGTCCTAGGACTGCAAAAAGACTGCAACTGGACTGCAACTGCAACTGCAAAAGACTGGACCAGAATTTGCAGTTGCCTTTTGCAACTCGAGTCCAGTTGCCAGTTGCCTCTGATTTGAAAAATGAGGCAACCGATCAAAGACCGGTTGCAACCGGTTGCAACCGGTCTTTTTCACCCTTTAAAACAAGCCTGAGATCATACAAAACGGCCAAGAATTGAGTAAGTTATGATCATTTTAATGTTACATTATTCTGATTTATTCAACTGATATGCATAATGAAGGTTTCAAAGTCATTATATTTCTTAGAAAATTGGGATTTACTATATTTAGGCATAGGATATGGTGTGAATAAGTTTACTAACCAGTCTGACAACTTTGAACCCTTCATTCTGGATATCGACTTAATATGTTCATGATACAGCAGTCAATCAATTTGCAAAATAAAGGTTTAAAAGTTGTTGGATTGCCTAGAAAATTGGTATTTGCCATCTTTAGGTATGGGATATAGTGTGTCTAAATTTACTAAGCAATCCAACAAGTTTGAAGCCTTCATTCTGGATATCGACTTAAGGTGCTAATGATATAGCAATGAATCGATTTGCAAAATGAAGGCTTAAAAGTTATTGGATTACTTAGAAAATTGGGATTTACCATCCTTGGGTATGGGATATGGTGTGTTTAAATTTACTAAGCAATCCAATGAGTTTGAAGCCTTCATTTTGCATATCAACTTTAGATACTACTGTAATTGATGTACCCTGTTTTCCTGTGTCAATTTTGGGGCCAATTTTGACCAGTTGGGACCGGTCCAGACCGGTTTTTGACCGGTTATGGACCGGTCCCACTCAGGACCGGTCCGGACCGAAAACTGGACCGGAAAAGACTGGAAAAGACCAGTCCCTTCCAGTCCAGTTGCCAGTTGCCTAAATTTAGGCAACTGCAACTCAAGTCCAGTTGCCAGTTGCCTGATTTTTTGGCAAAAAACTGGACTGGACTGGACCTTGGAACACTAAGTGTGGGAAGACTCTCTCAGCGTAGAGTTGGGCTAGTTCGAGCGACATCATCGATTCCTTGCAGGGTAAGAGCACAACTGCTTTAGAGCAATCATGATCAGTGATCGTGAGGATCGAGTCGAAGTTTTTTGAGGGTGGCAGTTTTGTCACCCAGTCAATGGACACAGTCGAGAAAGGTACCGCTCCAGGCTCAGGTGTGATGGGGAAAAGTGGGGGTCGGTTCGGATGGGTGTTAGCTTTCGTTGACTGACAGGTGGCACATCCTTTCACGTAGGCCCTAATGAAATCTTTCATTTTTGGCCACCAGAAGTCACGGGCTAATGCAATAAGAGTTGCAGCCGCTCCAGAATGTCCTGCAGTTGTGGAGTTGTGGTAATGCCGTGTGAGTTTTCTCATCAGTTCTAGGTCATGAGGGACTACCAGTCGCCCATCTTTAGTCCACTGTTGATCGTCAGATGATAACATGTATGAGTCAGAGAGTTTTATGAGTTCTGGGGTGTGTTTCAGTTGGGCCTCGAGGATGTCCTCGTGCAAAGGTAGGAGATCTAGGGTTTTGACAAAGAGATGCGAGGGGAGTGCTGTTATGCCCTGGTTGTCGTCTTCCCCGGTTGGATAGTCCAGTCTCCGAGATAGCGCGTCAGCCCAATTTTGTGTTCCTGGTTTGTGTACAATCCGGAAATTATACCTGGAGAGGGTGTTAATTCCTCAAGTGACTTGTCGGTTGATTTTTTGAGGATGTCGATAATATGCTAAGTTCGCATGGTCGGAAAATACAGTGACCGGTGTTTCTGTGTGGGCGAGAATAGGCTGCCAATGTTCTAAACCAAAGACTAGTGCTGTAAATTCTCTGTCCCAAATGTTGTAATTTTGTTCGGCTTCATTGAGAGTCTTTGAGGCGAAACCAATGGCTTGTCGTTTGCCTCGGTCATCCTGTTGGAAGAGTACCACACCTAGTGCATATTGTGAAGCGTCGACCTTGAGCTCATAAGGTTGCATCGGGTCGGGAGCATTCAGCTCTGGATCATTGCACACTCGACTGATGAGTTCGTCTAGCGAGGTGCGGGCTTCGTTGGTCCAATCAAATTTGCAGCCTTTCTTCGTCAGCACCGTGAGGGGGTGGGCGAGTTTGGCGAAATTGCGGATGAATGGTTGTTGGTACCCGAGTACTCCTAAAACTTCCCTAACTTCCCTAACCGAATGTAACTCGCGCGGCCAGTCTCTGAGGCCAGAGATCTTCATGGGGTCGATATGAGCAACCCCATCCTTTACGACGTAGCCAAGAAATTCAATGGAAGGCTCCTCGAATTGGCATTTAGACACTTTGAGGAAATACGAGTGCTTTGCGAGGGTCTCCAAAAATTTGTGCACGATTTTCCTGTGTAACAGGTATCCTTCAGGTGTGTTGTCAGTTCCGATGCAAACGTCGTCCATGAAGTTTGCAAAGTACTCCGGGTACTTCTGCTTTAGTTTGCGAAGGTCACGGTTCATCGCTCGTTGGAAAACAGAAGGCATGTTTTTTAATCTGAAAGTCATGACCTTTGGGATGTAAGAACCAATGGGGGTCTTGAAGGCAGCTTTTCGTCGGTCTTTTGGGTCAATTAAGATGTTATGGTACCCATCCTTGATATCGAATTTTGAAAAGAGGCGCTTTCCTTTCAGTTTATCGAGTTCCGTCCTTGTGTCAGGCATATAATACTTGTCGTCCACAGTAATGTCGTTTAGTTTTCTGTAGTCGATTACCATATGTAGGTCCTCGCCTTCTTTCTTTTCGATAAAAAAGACCGGAGACTGGAATTCAGAGGGTCCTTCTTCCAGTTGCCCTTTGTCGAGTCCATCACAAATTTTATCCTGCAAGACCGTGGTTTCTTTTTTGTTCAACGGGTAGACTTTGCAATCTAGATGGTCTGGGGCTCCCTCTTTCAAAGTGATCGTGAAATTTTCGGGTCTATTGGGCGGGAAGCGTGCAGCAAGAGTTTGGTCAAAGACTTTAGCATGCCTCTGATACTCTTCGGGTAAGGTCGCTTCTGTAAGATGATCATGTGTTTTGTGGGCTTGCGCGGCCCATTGTTGAGCGAAAGACGTCTTTTTGACATAGATGGCCTCTCTGTTCCTTGGGAATCCACATGCTCATAGTGCTCTAAGTTGAAACCCTTTTAACCAGCTTTTTGCCCTGTCCCATTGGGTGAGTTTTAGCCCCCATTGCCTGGCTATTTGGCCAGTGACCCAGTCTACTTGGGGGTTGAAAGCCCGTAGAAACGAGTACCCTAAGATGGCTCAGTTGCTCCCTAGGTTGGCAAGGTAAAACCTCAAGTCTTTCCGTTGCGAACCCAGTTGTACTTCAATGTTCGTGTACGTCATTACTACTCCAGTGGACTTTCGACTTCCGTCGACATTCAGTACTTTCACTGGTTCCACAAGAGTCTTTAGTTGCATTTTCAGCCGCTTGGCTGTTCTCGGATCCATGAAATTATGGCTGGCGCCGCTGTCGAGCAGCGCCTTCTCGACCTTGCACACAGGTTTGAAGAAAAACGGTACGTATATTCCTGATTTCGTTTTCCTAATGTACATGGTGCTAGCTTCGCCCTCAGGTTCGGTCGTAATCCGTCGGGCATTCAAAAATCCTTGTCCTCTGTTTCTGAGTCTGATCCTTCCCCAATAAGTTTCTCAAGTAGTTTCTCCTGTTTTTCTTTGGTCATCGCATGGATTGTGGCATGAACATCTGACACGGAGGCTTTGTACTTTGGTGGTGGGTCGTCTTTGTCTTCTTCTTTTATTTCAACGGCGCGGGCCCGAGCAGGTGCGTCCGTTTTCCTTTTGCTGGATTGTTTGACCTTCTTCTTTTCAGGGCAGTCGCGCGCCATATGACCATCCTTTCGACAGAAGAAACACCCTCCGCGCTTCCTCAGTTTTTCACGCTCTTCGTTGGTCAATTTCGCAAGTTTTACTGAGTCGACTTGCATACGGTCGTCTTCGCGGATTTCGTCTCAGTTGCGTCCCCGTGAGCCATTATTCTTTGGGATTTCTTTAGCTAGCTGGAGGGCGGCCTGCCAGCAGGCCTCATGGGTACTCTGGTTTGGATTTCCGCTGCGGCCTCCAATCTCAGCCTTTACTATCTTTCGGCGATGCAGCTGGCGATGAGCTTCGCCTTGCCATTGATCCAGATTAACAGGCCAATGTTCCAGTGCATAGATTCGAGCAACTAGGCCATGCGGGAGACCATCTCGAAAGGCCTTGAGGGTCCCTACATCAGTGCAAGTCATTCCGGCCTGAGCGATAAGGTTTTCGAACTTCGCAATGTAAGTGTCTATTTCTTCTCCTTTGAGGTCTAGGGTTGCTAACTTGGCTGCTGCTCTTTCCATGGCTGCCGAGTCAGCGAATGAAGACTCAAAGTTGGCTCGGAAATGTATCCATAAGGCTTTGTCGTCTCGTGAATATCTGTTATTGTCCATATCGTCGGCGAGTTGACGGACTCTGTTAGTCGCCCAATTGTTGACATTTGGTCCACGGATTCATCCGAGACAAGTGAGAACTCAGTAATACGGGCTCGCCATTCGCGGATGCTGATCATTCATCATCCAATATAGGATGAATTCCCGGATGAAATCCTGAGCTTTGGAGCAATCTCCAGTAAAGAACGCAGGTGGGTCTCCTTCTAACTTATTTCCCATGTCTTTTTTCTCAGTATCCTCAACCCTTCCAGGTTCAGGTAACGGCTGATGCGGTGGCGGGACTGGGCCTGGATTAGTGTTGCGGAGGCTCAATAGCCAGAGCCAAGCCGGAGCCAAGCCACCCGAGCCGGCCCGGTTTGTGTGCTGGGCTGAGCCAAGCCTTGGCACCTGATTGAGCCAAGCCGAACCAAGCCAAGCCAGTAAAAACGCCGGCTTTCCCTGGCTAGCTTATGGCTCAGCTCGATAAGCCGGCTTATTCACGACGAGTTTTTTTTTCCTGCACTTCATTAATGTTTTTTTCTGCACACGTCATGCTAGTTATATTATATATACATGTATGTGTCTAATGACCACTCCATCTACTATACTACATCCGTATGTATGTGCCACGGAATACAAATCCATATTCAAAATGATCTTGAGGTCCTTGGAACGAACGAAGGCGCGGCACAGCGGCAAAGGGTAGACAAAGGCGGTAGATGTCACGCGCTGTGGGGTATTGATGGTGAACATGGCAGCAGTGTTTGTGGTCGAGAGAACAGTGGCAATGGTGCCGTCGACCTTGTTGCTGTTGCTGCTGTCGATGTTGCTGCCGCTGCCGCCATTAACGTTGCTGTTGTCGGTGCTGTCAGCTGCGCTGGGATCGCCATTGCTGCAGCTGCAACTGCCGTCGACGTTGAGGGTGCTGCATCAGAATCAGAATCAGTTACTTATACCAGAGAACCTCGGAGGCGATGACTGCGCACCAAACAGCTTGAGGTACATCACCTGACAATGGTTTGCTGAGTTTCTTCTTGTAGTCCGTGATTATCGTGCGCGACAGCCGGCAGTGTTTAATCCAAGAGTTATTGTGCGAGTGTGAATTTTCACGAGACATCCAACTTAAAAAATCGCTTCAAGCTCTGTGAGTAGGGGGTCACAGCCAATATGGGGTGACTCACCAATAGTCGACAATGAAGTCTGT
>QFEY01000944.1:0-14270 GCA_003316435.1 Russula virescens | reverse complement strand
TGTATTTAAGAAGTCCTCAGTACGAAGTTGAGCCCTAAGCTCGACTTAATTCTCAACTTGTAGCCTCTTCACACCTTCTGCTTAGAGGATAAGGGATCGCCATACATTCTATCCCATCTCCTCTCATCAATTGTGTGCAGAGTCTTTCGGTCGCTCGCTCAGCTTCTCTCCCTCAAGACTCTACCTAGTCTACCTGCTTAAAGGCGCAGGTGTATACCGCTTAAGCTTGAGCGTTAAGCAAGCACGTCCCTAGCTACACTACTTGGAAGGTTTAATCGTCCGTACTCGTTCACATTAAACCTCCCAACTTGTGTCCTGCACACCAGTGCTGGGTGGATTGTTGATACCCACTACAATCCCTATCGCACTTGTGTCTCAGAGGACGGAGAGCGAGTGTAACTACTTCCTCCCCTACCTCTGATAGCTTGCTAGGTCCGCTTGACCTCGTTCTAGCAAGCTCTCTAGTCTAAGGCCCGCTACAGCCTTAACAAAGTCCTTATAGCTTCACATCAGACCTGCTATTCTGCATTTTTGAATTGTGGAGTACTGGTGCTAGCACTTGGCTCTTCCTCATGGCCTGGATATATTCTGGTTTATCATCCAAGGGCATTGTTATGAACATCCAACTTTTTTCTTTTCTTCTTTATCTTGTCTTGCTTGTGCTTATCCTGTCCCATGTACTTCACCCAGTCGAGTTAGCTATTATATATTATCCCTCCATTTCCCTGTATGACTCATGTTAACAGCTTCACTCCTGATGACTCATCCTGACTCCTCCATTATTACACATAGCTTCTCTAATTCCATCTTGCTCTTTGTGATTCCATCTGACTCCCTTGATGTCTTGTGATAAGGCCTTGTCTGGGGCCTCACTTGCAATAGCAAGCCTAGTTGGGTACAAGTGACTTGTGAGTTTTTGGGTGAAGTTGCATTATGCCTAATTAGGAAGGTGACTGGACCAGAGAGGGCTGGAACATGGTGTGACTCTGAAGTTGATTGCTTATAGTTCAATCAATAGACTTTGTGTGGCTTGTGACTGAACACAAGTCCAAGAATAAATGCTATGAGTAGAAGAGGGCCTTCAGAGGTGCACAGTGGTGAGACAATAGCGTGTATTGAAGTAACACAAGCTTAAAGCTTTGAGTAAATACAGGCATCTCTTATATACTAAGGCAGTCTTCCAGAACATTCCGGGACAAGTATCAATAAGTCAGCAATCAGTAAGCAACCATAGACGCTGAGTGAACAACAAGTCAGCAATCAGTAAGCAATTGGTAAGCGATAAGCAATCAATGAGTCAGCAATCAGCAAGCAACTGGTGAACAAGCAATAAATGATAAGTCATCAATCAGTAATCGTACAATGAGTCATGGGGTAATCAGACCATAAGACAAGAAGCAGAACATGTAACATCTTGGCTTGATTGATGTGGCTGTTGTATGTACTATTATTAGGATATGACTCCTTTGTACAGCCTCATCTAGTTAGGTATATAAGAGCACCTAAGGTAACTTATAACCCTAGACCTGTCTTAGTTACCTTCCTGCAACTCAGTCATCATATCCTTCTCTCTCCCAGTTCTAAGGCTTAGAGGCACCCTTTCTTGAAGGCCCCTCTTCTTCTATACTAGTGCACTCATCATTGCACTAAGTGAGTTCTGCCCTTGCGGCAATAGACTAAAGTCTACAACTTGTCTACTAGCACCAACCAGGACAGGGGTTAGTAGCTTGCCATCAGCATGGGCTGGTTCCTTCAGTAGCAAGGCAACACCATCGGGCTTACCTGAGTGATATACCTCTTGAGGTAGTACCAGGGACATCACCACAGTCGTCACCATCCACCTCCATTATACATCTAGAACCTCCCCTCTTAGGGACATTACAAGGCCAACAAGAAGTCGTCTTGTTTGGGGTATTACTAGAAACAAGACTCCTTCTTGTTATCCAGTCACCATCTCTATCATTGCCAGTCGTGCCCATATGCACAATACAGCTCATGCTATGCCCTATTTCTTTTCTTATGGTATGGACTACTACATTAGGACCTTCATGGACCATTCCCTTTCTTTCTCCTTCCTTCCCCTACCTTCTGTACCATTCTACTGCATTTGGACTGCTCTCTGTACTTGTAGAACATTCTGTTACCTTCTATTATATTCTTGTTGACTGTGCTTTGATACTGCGGACTGTGCTTTGATACTACGAACTGTGCTTTGATACTACAGACTGTGCTATGCTATGTACATAACTGCGATCTGATTCTGCTCTGTTCTCTAAGCTTCTAGTTACTTCCGTGCCCACATGTATATAAGACAACTCTGTTCTGACACCAAGCCTTAAGCTTGGTCTTCTGTATAATACAGGACTTACCTCGTCACATCCCTGCGTGCCCTCCTAAGTCTTCTATCTAAGCTTCACTCCTTCAAGCTCATCCTCCACTCCCTCAAGTTCGCTTAAGTAATTGGCAACACCAGCCAATCCACTCTGGACTGGGGAACTTCCTAATCCGGATTTAACGTATTGCTCTTGTTTAGGGCTCCAGCACCTAAACCTCAATTGATCGCTACACATCCGAACCAGCACCTAACCGGCCTGGACACCCAGACTTGTAAGGGATCTCAGGTCTATAAACCATAGCATAAGGTAGCTCACTACACAAAGGCAGTCAGCACCTGTCTATATATAAACACTCTCGTTGGGGATAACCCATCGTTAAACACTGCAGTTCTATGGTTCTGCATATTGCCCTAAGCTGATTAGTTAGGTCTTAGGCTAGACTAGTATGCAATCTAGTTACGCAGTAGGAGGAACTCCCTGCACCTGCTCTAATGTACTTGAGCACACTCTAAGGTAACTGAGCACGAAGGCGATGTGCATCATCTATATACAACAGCAACCCCAACCAAGAACAAACCCTCTTGGTCGAACACACTTTAGTCTGAGCATGACATCAGACCAAGCTTCCCTCTGACACTACAGCTTACATCAGTCAAACGACAGGCTCCAAACCTGATGAACATCGATAAGTCTATCAAAGAACCTTTGACAATCTACCCCGTCACATTGTTGACAGAGTCCTCTGGATCCCTTCAGGATACTGCCTATATGACAAAACTACTGAACATGTCACCCACCTCGAATTCACCAAGAACTCCTGGTACAAACTCGAACACAATCGTGACAATACCTACTGGACTCGAGCTTCCCTTTGAATCCCCCGCAACACCTGAGGAACCAGATTGTGGAACCTCACTGATCCTCAACACCCCGACTACGCTTCCTCAAGAAAACAAAGTCCCAACCCTCACTCTCCAAGAGAACCCACTCCTGTCATCCCTCCAGAAGACAATCACGAACCACAACCCTCACCCATCCAATTCCATGACCCAGGATCTGATGACAACCCTTCCAGTCCAGAAGACATCCCTATAACCACAACCACAGATGACATCCACACAGAAATCCTTTCTGAAGCCACTCAACAAATCGTCCATCTAGACGACCATTCTAACCCAGACACTCCCCCATGACAGCCTCTTGTCCTCGAATGTGTTATAGAAAACATTATTCTTGAACACACCGTCCTCAACCCAAACCCTTTTGTTGAAATTGTTGCCCCAGAACCAATCCCAGGCCCATCCCAGTACAGCCCTGTCAATAGAATACCAACACCCCCAGGACCTATTGTCCCTGTCCACCTCCAACAGCCTGTACAACCTATCCCACCTGTCCAGCTCCAACCCATTCCTGTCATACCTCAAATCCCTATTATGGCAAACGTCCAACAACAACAACAACAACAACAGCAGGCCCCTGCCGCCCTAGCACTTTTGACCAATGGCCTTCGAGGGACCATGCCCCAGATCTTCACTGGGAAACACACTGAAAGTGCCAATTTCATGAGAGAATTCGAACTCATGTGCAACATGAATGAAAATCATGAACTCATTGCCACCCCATACTTCAAAGTCAACCTAGCCCTATCAATGATACGAGGACCCAAAGTCAATGATTGGGTGCAACAGAAGCTCGACTGGCTGAGAGATCAAGTCACCACCCAGAACGTAGCACGAGGAGCTGCTATACTCTGGACCCAATTCAAAACTGCCTTCACTGATGCATTTACCGACTTTACAGAGAAACAAAAGGCCATTAGTGAACTTACCAACCTCAAGATGCAATCTGGAAAATTGGAAAGTTACATAGCCAAATTCAAAACCCTAGTCCACAAAGCAGGCTACCCTGAAGGAGACACCCAAACCGCTGAAAGATTCGCTAGAGGATTACTCCATCCAGTCCTTGTAGGCATCCTCAGCAACCAAACCAATGCACCAAACACTCTCAATGCCTGGATCACTGCAGCTAAAGCTCAAGAAGGACATCACACTACCCTCCTCAATTACACTTCACCCCAAGCCTGGACTCGATGGACATCACCATCATCATCATCAACAAAGAAACCTTTCCAAAAACCCCACCAAGGTTACACCAATGGCACTCTGATGGATGTAGATGCCATCAGGAAAGCCACTACTTTTGAAGAAAAGAAGACTCATTGAAAGGAAGGATGCTGCTTCAAATGCAGTCTCCAAGGACATCACACCAAAGACTGCCCTAAAAAGAAGAAGAAAACCATTCACCCCAAACATGACTCCCTAGAAGAGCTCCTTTGTCAGATATACCTTGAATGTCAGGAAGATGGCGACGATGAAGAATCAGAAAGTGAAGATCCAAGTTTGGAAGAAGAAGAAGAAAGCCCATCCCTCCAAATGATGATGGCCTCCCCTCAAGACTATAGCATCAAGGACATAGCTGAACAAACTGCCAGCTTCTCCCCTGAGGAAAGGGAAGAATGGGTCCACGCTATGGAAGACCTAGGCATGGATTTTCAAGAAGCTTGAATCAGACTGCCCTGATTCAAAGCATCTTTGCTGAAGAGGAGGTTTTTGTCTCCCCTATCAAGTCACTAAAGGCCAAAATCCAATTCAGAACAAAGAATGAGAGAGCCATCATACCTGCCCTTGTTGACAGCAGTGCAACTGAGAATTTCATCCACTACAAAATCACCAGAAAGTACCACCTCCCTCTAGTGGAATTAGACAAGCCTAGACCTGTGTGCAATGTAGATGGCACCTCGAACCAAATGGGACAGATTACCCATGCCATACGACTCAACCTACAGTACTGCTCAAAAGCACTACCCTTCCTCTTCTATATGACGGACCTTGGAGAAGACGATTTCATCCTAGGATTCCCCTTCCTCTTCACCATCGATCCCCCAATAAACTGGTCAGAAGGACATCTTCATGGCTCAGTAATAGCCTTCACAGATGATGCAGACCTGTAGTTCAAAGAAAACATTTCACTCAAGGAAGATGGCAAAGATCCAAATCTCCCATTGTACTGCCCTCCTTCCCAGAAAGTGAAGCCTCATTACCCATACAACCCACCAAATCCTTGGAAACCTCAGAAGGACCATAAAATCAGAAGCGATATAGGAATATTATGCAGAACCCCCAAAAGGTCCAAGACAGTAACCTTTACGAAAGAAGATCTTGCAAATGCGCAAGTCTTCCCCAGCAGGGGAGAAGCCTTATGTCAAACTACCAAGAAGAAAAAGTGCAAGTACACTGACAAAATCACCAGAGTACTTGCTGGGACATACACTGAAGGAGAAGATACCAAATTAGCAGAAGATCCACAACCTCTCTGCACTAAATATTGGAGAACAATTGCCAACACTCTCCCTCAGGAACCTCCCAGCAATCCCATCACTTGAAAATATTGGAAGATCTTTATGAACATCTCAGATGATGAAGAACCCTTAGAAATCCAGCGGACCACACTCTCTACTCAACTAGCAATTCAGGCAAACACCAAACCTGAACAAGCCTGGACAGACATCGTCCCTTATGCCTACCACAAGTTTAAAAGAGTCTTCAGCAAAGAAGAATGCCAACACTTCCCACCTTCTCACTCCTGGGATCATGCAATAGAGTTAACACCAGATGCTCCATCAAGCTTTGACTGCAGAGTATACCCTCAACCACCTAAACTCAAAACGATGACTGATGAATTCCTTCTTACTAATCTGAAGAAAGGATACATCAGATGCTCCAAATCTAAATTCACCTCTGGATTCTTCTTTGGAGAAAAGAAAGATGGAAAACTATGTCCCATCATGGACTACCACCCCTTGAACAAAGTTACAGTGAAGAACAAATACCCAATCCCCCTACAATGTGATCAATTCACCTTGATGTCTGACAAGAAATGGTTTACCAAGCTAGACATCCGCTGGGGATACAACAACGTACGCATATGCAAAGGTGATGAATGGAAAACTGCCTTCAAAACCTACAGAGGATTATTTGAATGTTGCATCATGTTCTTTGGACTATGCAACTCTCCAGCAACCTTCCAAGCTATGGTAGACAACGAGTTCAAGGATCTCCTGGATACAGGAGAACTCTTCATCTATATGGATGATTTCCTCATTGCCACCGATGGTTCTCTAACAGATCATATTCTCATGGTAACCAAGGTACTCCAATGCATTGCAGACCTGGACCTCTTCCTTAAACCATCTAAATGTGAATTTCACAAACAAAAAGTAGCCTTTCTCAGCCACATTGTAGGAGAAGGTAAACTCTGCATGGACCCCGTCAAGGTCGATGCAATCACCAATTGGGAACCACCTACAAACCTCAAGGAACTACACAAATTCCTTGGCTTTGGCAACTATTATAAAGAATTTATCCCTATGTACTCATTAATCGCTCAACCACTGCATGATCTCACGAAGAAAAATCATGCCTGGAACTGGGATCTAACCTGCCAAACTGCATTTAGGATCCTAGTGAAAGCATTCACTACCTATCCAGTCCTTCAAAACCCAGACCACACTAAGCCCTATGTAGTGGACACTGACACTTCTGGCACAGCCTTAGGAGGTATTGTGCAGTAAGCTCACAAGACCAAAGATGGAGAACTATGCCTCCACCCCATTGCCTTCCACTCCAGATCACTTACTCCCACAGAAAAGAATTATGACATCTATGATAGGGAAACCCTAGCGATCATCTCAACACTAAAAGCATATCGCTATCTCCTATGGGGAGCTAAAATACTCATTAGATGCGACCACAAAAATCTCGCCTACTTCAAATCTCCACATAGATTGAATGCATGTCAGATACACTGGAAAGCCTTTCTAGAAGAATACGACTACGAATTCCTCTGCATCCCTGGACATATGAATGTCATAGCAGACATGCTATCTCGAAGACAGGATGTTAAGGAGGGGGAGAATGATGCCATTAACACCAACACTTTCACTCTTTTTCCTCCACACCTCTTTATTAAAACGACATACCTGGACGATGATGCTGACAAACGATGCCTAGCACTCCAAGAAATCCACGATACACCTTCTGGAGGACATCCTGGCATTGCAAACACCTGGGACCTAGTGAAATGATGCTATCACAGACCCAGACTTTGACAATTCACTGAGGAATATGTCAAGGGCTGCTCCAGATGCCAAGAGGCAAAAGCACAAAAGTATAAGTGTGCCCCCCTATACCACTTTGACACTCCAGCAACGAAAGGCCTCTTTCAATACATCTCTATGGACCTTATCACAGACCTCCCCAAGTCAGGGAAATACAACACCATCCTCACGATTGTGGATCAAGGATGCTCGAAAGCGGTCAAGTTTATCCCTTGTAACAAGACCATAGATGGAGAAGGCATTGCTCTAGCATACCTACATCACCTCCTCCCTTTCTTTGGCATCCCTCGATGCATCATCTCTGACAGAGACCCCCAATTCACTGGAAACTTCTCAAAAGCACTATGCAAAGCTACAGGAATCCACCAGAACCTCAGCACTGCCTTCCATCCCAGAACTGATGGACAGAGCAAACGTATGAATCAATGGGTTGAGACCTACCTCCGCAGTTTTGTCAATGCCCAACAGAACAATTGGAGCACCCTCTTACCAATGGCAGAATTTGCTCACAACTCCTGGAAACATGAGAAGACCCATCACACACCACATCAACTCTTGTTTGGCATGAACCCCCAAATCAACATTACTCTCCCAGACGATGCAGTTCCATCAGTAAAACAATGCCTTCAGAAACTGATTCTGATGCGCACAAAAGCTCAGAAACTCTTACAACATCACCCTGAAACACTCAGAACTCCTCAAACTTTATCAAGAGAACAGGAAGTATGGTTAGATGCACAAAACCTCAACCTTAAAGTCCCATCTAAGAAACTAGCACCCAAAAGATATGGTCTGTTTAAGGTAATCAAGCAGATCTCCCCTGTGGTGTACAAAATCGCACTGCCACCTTCCATGAAAATCCATGATGTGTTTCACATAGATCTTTTGATGCCCCACAGTGAAACCAGTGCCTACAGAAAAACATATCAAAAACCTCCACCTGAAACAATTGATGGACAAGAAGAGTACGAAGTTGAAGACATAGTAACCCACAGACAGTCAGGGCGAAGCTGCAAATTGCAGTACCTCATCAAATGGAAGGGATATCCACCATCAGAAAATTCCTGGGTGGACAGCCATGACCTGCACACTCTGGACATCTTGAGACATTACCAGAACATTCAAGGCAAATGACACAAACCTATAAAGACGCCATGAAATTTACCAAGAACATCATCACCCTGGACATCCGAGACATTCTCTTCAGCCTCTTCCTCTACTCCTACATCACCTTATTCATACTGGACCACCTCGACCTTGCCTATATCCTCCTTGTCATCCTCTACCTCCTCGACATCTTCATAATTGTTATCACCTATATCCATGGCCGCCTCTTCACTGCTATTTTCCTCTGTCGCTGACCACAGTTGCAAGATTGATGACTTGCTTCTCCCTACCGCCCTGGAGGAGCTCAAGAACTATCAGACCCCTCCCCTTTTGCCCTAAGTCTCTGACTGGGCCAACAATGTTGCCATGGAAGACACCTTCTAGGCCCTCTCTGCCACTTTTCGCAACCCCTCCCCAGGATATGAACACCCCAGGGAAGGTTGGTTCCCCAACCTTGTCGACACACCCTATTACTTCTACTTCAAGCTCCTAAGCTCCTTTGGTGGAGGTATCACCAACTATGTGAGGTATAAGCTCACCCCTTCCTATCCCCTTGTCCTAGGAACCCTCAGCAAAGGGCAACCAGTCCATTCCTGCCTCCTCCACCCATATCCTGCTCCTGTCACCCTGCTTCCATACAGAGGCTTACACAAGGGGTTCTTTGACCCCAAAAATGACTTCAAGGCCTGGATTGACAAGGCCCTCAGCTCCAAAGATGACCCCTCTCTCACTGCCAGGGTCTACCAATTTTGGTACTATGAGAACCGTGAGTACTTCCTACACGCTGAAGTAGCCTGGATATACTGGGAATTAGAGGAGATCGAGAGATTCAGCGATGAGGTAATAGCTGACTTGTGGAGGGCCAACACATTTGAAAGGGTGATCACCCAGATTGCCTGGCAAGACCACAGCAACAATGAAGACGCAGACATACTCAAGGAGGGCTTCAAAATATACAGTAAGCTCTCCCACCATTTCACCACTCTGGACCCCTTGCCTCCTCCTCCTCCCTGCACCACCAAATATTGCAAACATCACAATTGGTGCGACCACGACTCAGCCAATTGCAGGACCATTGCCAGGCTCAACAGCCAGGGCAAAACCTGTTTCCTGTGCAGTGAGGACAATCACATCTCCCCCTTCTGTCATCTCACCACCTGTCATCGCTGCAACAGCAAAGGCCACTATGCCTATGCCTGCCCTAATGCCCCCAAGCATCATGGCACTGTCAAGACCCCCAAGACACTCCTCAGAGCCAAGATGGTTATGTAAGGACGTTGAGAGAGAGGTGATGCTATGCCCTATTTCTTTTCTTATAGTACAGACTACTACATTAGGACCTTCATGGACCATTCCCTTTCTTTCTCCTTCCTTCCCCTACCTTCTGTACCATTCTACTGCATTTAGACTGCTCTCTGTACTTGTAGAATGTTCTGTTACCTTCCATTACATTCTTGTTGACTGTGCTTTGATACTGCAGACTGTGCTTTGATACTATGGACTGTGCTATGCTATGTACATGACTGCGATCTGATTCTGCTCTGTTCTCTAAGCTTCTAGTTACTTCCATGCCCACATGTATATAAGACAACTCCATTCTGACACCAAGCCTTAAGCTTGGTCTTCTGTATAATACAGGACTTACCTCATCACATCCCTGTGTGCCCTCCTAAGTCTTCTATCTAAGCTTCACTCCTTCAAGCTCATCCTCCACTCCCTCAAGTTCGCTTAAGTAATCGGCAACACCAGCCGATCTGCTCCAGACCAGGGAACTTCCTAATCCAGATTTAACATATCACTCTTATTTAGGGCTCCAGTGCCTAAACCTCGATCGATCGCTACACATCCAAACCAGTGCCTAACTGGCCCAGACACCCAGACTCATAAGGGATCTCGGGTCTATAAACTGTAGTGTAAGGTAGCTCACTACACGAAGGCGGTCAGCACCTGTCTATATATAATCACTCTCGTTGGGGATAACCCATCGTTAAACACCGCAGTTCTACAGTTCTGCACATTGCCCTAAGCCAATTAGTTAGGTCTTAGGCTAGACTAGTATGCAATCTAGTTATGCAGTAGGAGAAACTCCCTGCACCCACTCTAACATACTTAAGCATGCTCTAAGGTAACTGAGCATAAAGGTGACATGCATCGTCTATATATAACAGCAACCCCAACCAAGAACGAACCCTCTTGGTCGAACATACTTTAGTCCGAGTGTGACAGCTCAGGTCAAGCACAGAAGCCCACAGGAGCTTTACAGGCATGGCAAAGCCATCATACTCTTTGTACAATGATTTGTCATCATATTGCAAGCCTTTGGGGCAGTCCTCCTGCTCTGTCTGCTCTTTTTGATCTTCCTCATAGCTGTCCATATCATTTATTGTGTTAGGTCTGAAAGTTTCATTTTGTCCTTCCTGGATATCTGGGGGCTCCCCCTGTTTGGGCTACAGTGCTTGACAGCTAAAGTCAACAAATTTTATAACATGTAAACTAGAGGGCAAATAGAGTTCAGAATTATAATCAGAGGGGCTGAAAGAGTTCAAAAACACCCTTTACACAATTATATCTGTACTTTTTTAGGTGGCCAACTTTTGGGTCTAATTTCTTAACCCTAATTTATTTTTCATTTAAAAAGGTCCAAATTCTAAACCCCAATTTATATTTTTAGCAAGAATCTTACTTAAAACCCAAGTTTTGGGTTCAAATTCTTAACCCTAATAATATTTTTGGCAAAAACCTCATTTAAAACTTGACCTTTAGGTCTGAATTCTTAACCCTAATGTATATTTTTAGTAAAAACACTCATAAATTAACACTCTTAACCCTAATTTATATTTTTGGTCATTTACTAAAGCTCTAAACTAAACTTTAACCCAAAGTTTTAACCCTAATTTTTTTTGGTCAATCAGAGATTGGCATAAGATTCAGCTAATTAAAAGGAGCTGAATGACACCATTTTTAAAAGGTAGGCATAAAATTTTGAGGTGGCCAACTTTTGAGGTTGGAATTTTTGAAATCTTTATAAACTTCAATTCTGGGCTTTTTAGATCAAAATACACATCTTATAAAAATTGGTTGATTTTGGCTGTCAAGCACTGTATTCCTGTGGTATTATGGTCACAGGTGTCACAGATACAGGTGCGGTGTTGAACTCTCCTGCACTGTGACAAACTGTGAACCTGCACCCACGGTTTACAGGTATTCTACAGGTTTTTTTACAGGCCAGTTCAGTGCTTTCTCCTATTTTTTGTTAATGACAACACCCTCTTTGCTCATCAGGTTCAATCTCCCTGATACTCTTTTCTTTCCTTCCTTGCCTCGTCTTGATTTTCTCAGTCGGTCAAAGTTGACCAAACAAAGCTAAACCTGAACATGAACATTAATTTTGAAATCCAGCTCATCAACTTGAACTTGACCTTTTCTCGCCCTCTTGGTCCCCAATGGCAATAACTTGAATGCAAATGTATTAGCTGCAAATGCAAATGCCAACATCACAAATCCTTTAACTGCAAGCACCAATGTGGATGCATTCGCTGCAAACACCAATGCCACCACAACTCGAATATGAACACATTAGCTGTAAATGCCAACGCTGCCAAAGTAACACTGCAAGTGCAAACCCTGTGCAAACACCAACATTGCAAATGCAAATGCCGTCAATGCAAATGCCAATGCCACCAAAGTAACCCCACAAATGCCAACATCAACATCGCAAACACATTTGCCACAAATGCAAACCCTGTGCAAATGCCATTGCAAATGCAAATGCTGTCAATGCAATGTGGATGTTAAGGCTGCAGCGGGCCTTGGACTGGAGAGCTTGCAAGAATGAGGTCAAGCAGACCTAGCAAGCTATCAGAGGTAGAAGAGTGAGTAGTCACACTCGCTCTTTGATCCTCTGAGACACAAGTGCGATGAGGAATGTAGATGCTATCAACAATCCACCCAGCACTGGTGCGTGGACATAAGTTGGGAGGTTTAATGTGAATGAATATGGATGATTAAACCTTCCAAGTAGTGTAGCTTGTATACACAAATGTATTAAACCTGAAGTACCCGTCAGCGTATAAGGGAGTATAAACGACTGTATTAATACCTGAAGTACCCGTCAGCATATAAGGGAGTATAAACGACTGTATTAATACCTGAAGTACCCGTCAGCGTATAAGGGAGTATAAACGACTGAGGGCCTCGGCGGTATGTACATGGGTATATATACTAGGCTGAATGTATTCCTAGGCATTAAGATAATAGAGCAGGTGGAGTATCGTAGCTTATAGTAAAGACTGGAGGAGGTGATCTATGACGAAGCTGTTAATCTATGACGTAGCATTGCGTAGTTTCCACAGTCCTCCTCAGCGTTGTTATCAACCTCAACCTCCTTGTCCTCCTTGTCCTCCTCAACTTCCCTCAATCTCCTTGTCCTCCTCGTCCTCCTCAACCTCCTCTATGTAGGCTTGGATGACAGGGGCACGCGTAATCGAAGCTTTTGTGATGGGAGTCTGTGTGCGTATGATGGGCGTAACGGGAGTCTGTGTGTGTGTGGCGGTCGTATTTGGCGAGATGGGGTCCTCCTCGAATGTGGGCGCAGTAATACCGAGGTGCATTCGGTGTCGGATGAAGTCTGGTCCGCCGAGAGGCTTGGTAAATATGTCCGCAGGATTGTTTTTGCTGCGAACGCGTTCGACTTCGAGCTCCTTGAATCTTACTTGGTCCCGTGTGTAGTGGTACTTGACCTGAATGTGTTTGCATTTGGAGTGCCATTTCTGGTCTTGTGCTATCGCTATAGCGGCGTCGTTGTCGCAGTATAAGGAGGATGGATTAGGGGGAAGGAATTTGATTTCCGCAAGTAACATACGCAAGAAGATGGCTTCCCGAGAGGCTTCGCTTAGTGCAATGTATTCCGCGTAGCAAGAGCTGTCAGCCACAGTTTGTTGTTTCCGTGAGCTCCAAGATATGACGCTGCTGCCCAAGCTGAAGCAATACCTGCCGACAGATCTGCTGGTTTCATTGCAGTTAGAATAGTCCGAGTCAGAATGCCCTGTCAGAGTCAGATCCATTGTGCCGCCAAGACGAAGGGTGAAAGTGCGTGTGCCTTTGAGGTAGCGTAAGACTCTGATGGCTGCCTTCCAGTGTTCCGGTGTGTAACAGTCCATGACAGACGCGAGGCGTCCAACTGCAAATGAAATGTCCGGTCTGGTGGCGTTAGCAATATACATGAGGCTTCCCACGAGTTCCTGGTACGGCACAGATTTGTCGGGTATGTGAAATGCTTTGTCTGGACGTTCTATATGCATGCCTTGGACCATCGGGGTATTGGCAGGATGAGCATTGGATTGTCCAAATTGCTGGATTACTCGGTCGATTAGGGCGGTCTGGGACAGATAGATGGTATGGGAAGTGAAGTCGCGGGTAATGGCAATACCGAGTGCGTGTTTGATGGGACCTAGAGCAGATATCTCCCACTCGCTTCTTAAGTCCTCCTGCCTCAACAACTCTCGGTGGAAAAACACCCTATGAAGTCTGGCATGGCGAGCGTCCTTCATTGTCGCACCTGAAGGAAATTGGCTGTCGCGCCTTTGCATTCATACCGACAAACCAACCGAAAATTCTCCGTCGATCGGTTCCTTGCGTGCTCATTGGATATG
>QFEY01000941.1:0-24420 GCA_003316435.1 Russula virescens | reverse complement strand
CAGCCAAATCTTGATGGATTTGGCTGTTCTTGGGCTTGTTTGAAAGCCCCTGTGAGGTGGGATATATTCTCCTCCCTATACTGCATATAGGATACCACCCTATATGCAGCATGGGGGGGATGAATGACACTTTCTACAAAGTATGCATAATCTTTTAAAATTCTTTTATATAACTTATTGTAAGCTGCAGATGGAAGCTATCCTTATAAAAAATACAATATATATAGATTGGATGTGTAAATATACCTTTTTCATGATTTTAAAAGTGAAAAAAGTTACCCCAAACCTACCCCAAACCCTGAATTGAATTAAATTAGACCCCCTTATAATAGTTGGCCATGCCCCAGAAGATCTTGGCTCCAGAAGGGCAGGCAGCAGCCTGGTAAGACTCAATGTTTTGTATAAACAAGGGGGCTCACCTTTGCTCAGGTGCAGGACAAAGCAACAGGACAAGCAGTCAGTCCAAGAGAACCAGGTTCAGGTGGCTCAGCAGGCTTACTGGACAAGTGTGGAGCTATGAAGAGGAATGGTTTGGAGCTAAAGAGAAAGACAAGCATGGGGCACTTCTATGACCAAGAACACTGAGTTGATTACGTCCATGATTTTTCACATGACAGAAATATGATAACTTAGGCGTAGTTGGCCGATAATATTACACGACAGGCAAGGGTGGATAAGCGGAGCTGAACTTATGGGGCGAAGTGGAGCTTTGGTCTAATGATAGATTGGCTTTTTGCAACGAGTTGGAAGGGGCAAATCGCACATGTGTAGCTTATATAACTTTAGTTGCAAATTGGATCCATGCATGCACGGAAAATGGTAAATGGTAAATGAGCGACAGCAGGCATTATAGTGTAATGCAGACAACATACATACAGGCAACAGGGAATGGGGGCATGACTCATGAGACTACATACAACAAGGACCTAAGCAGTTCCCAACTGCTTCGCCGGAGGTGGCCGTGAATACATACCACTCTCCTCAGCTACTTCCCTCGATCGCTTGGAACTTGAGTGCATTGAGGTCTGCACGTTGTTGGATGGCACAATATATTGAAGTTGAGCCCTGTCGTTGTTGGGCCAGTTGGGTGATTTGAGAGCATTGTTGAAGATTTCGAGTACCTTTTGATGGTCTGTCAGCTCTGCCTCCAGATCATCCAATTTTGGACTGTGGTTGTCCACCTTAGCGGATGCTTGTTCCTCGTGATAGTCGGTAAGAAAATCCTTCAGATTGCAGATAAGGTAGGTGAGTTGCAGGTGCTGGTCAACAGCAAAGCTACGCAACGTGACACAGGCCTGCATAAAGAAGAGCTTGTTTTGCCCTCCGCTTGATGCAAAAACCTTTAGATTCATTGTCTCCTTGATAAAACTTGAGCGCGTCCCAACTGACCAGTTGGAATGCATGTATGTAAGCACAATCCACATCAAGATCCAAAATGCCGATTCAAGGTCATGCATGGGGAGATGAGGGGTGTTGGGAGTAGAAACAAGTTCTGCTGCCATGAATTGCCAGGTTCCCTGGTGGGAATATACGTCAGACATCAGGAGCCATGCTGCTTCGTACGATTTACTTACAGTGCGTGAGTACCGATGTGCAATAGCGGGCTCATTCTTAGGACAACGAAGCCTGCTGAGATCCCAATCAATAAGTATGCCGCTGGTTGAGTCTGAGCTGACGATCAGGATATTCCCAATGCTGATATCATGGTGGAGAACGCCAGCCTTGCAAGCAGCTTTGTGGGCTATAATGTCGGTTAGTTATGTTCCCAAGCAGATAGCAAACAGCAAACTTACCAACCATAGCATCATATACTGCTGCTACAAACTTGTAGCTGCATTTGAAGCTTTGCAGGGGATGGCCGATAGTATCCAGAACCAAGTGGTAATGTCGATGAGGCACGAAGTGAGCCAAAGGGTGAGGCAACAAATATTTGCCATTGTACTCATGTGTCTGGGAAGAATGATAGTAATCATCCCCAATATCTGTGGCCAGAAGACAATGGGGAATGTTGGGAACGAAGTGGTCATAGAGCCTCTGGTAAATGTTGCCTTCCGGTGAGATATCGGGTAATAAGACCCACCAAGAGTCTTTCAAGAGGATGCATTTCCCCCGATCGACATCATAAGCGATTGATGTCCGGGTCCAGCGACCTGCCGGGACATCGGGGCAAGAACACGGTGCAGCGACGATATAGCGACTCGGTTTGTGCAGTAAAGAGCGGTTGGGGATAGATAGAGATATGAGTGATGTAACGCCCGACAATTCCTCAAGTTCCCGAGCCTTGGACTCTTCATCTTCGCTGGGAACGCTAGCGGAAATATCGTGGCTGCGAGCCTGACGACCTGTGTCTTTGAAGCAAATAAGGAAATCTAGAAGGTAAGAGTCATGGACATGACTTATCGGCACAGTGACAACCGCCCTGCCCCAATCCCAACAGATCAATCGAGAATACTCCTGGAAAATGAGAACGAGAAAGATGTGCGTGCGGTACTGGGCACTAAGTATCAAAGTAGCATAGGCAGTAATCTGCCCTGCCACCATGCGACCCTTGGCCGAGTCGTTAAGAAAGGGGCTCTGACCCGGGGCCAGTGCAGCCGATGTGCCAGATTGTGTGTCCAGTGCTGCGACAAACTTGCCAGGAGATAACTGTGTAAATGGGTCGAAATCTGACAATGTTTTGAACTCAATGAGGAATTTGATGAGAAGGGGCCTGAATTTCTTTTGGTGACCACTACCCGCGTTATAGATGGAACAGTCAGGTTCACAAATGAAAGGGAACTTCGAGTTGGACAACTGTTCTCTCAAGTGGGATGTATCGATCAAATCCAGGCCTGGGAGACGTGGGGAAGCGCTTTGAAGCTGGAATAAATCAGTCTCTCGAAAAGAGGGATAACAGGTTGGGGCAGACGTACGAAAATGGGATACATTTCAGCTTCAGAAGCCACTTGAGTCAGCCTAGTGAACACTCCTGGTTCAAGAGAAGAGCTGGAGCTGGGCAGGTTGTTTGGAAGAAAATGATCCAGAAAATCTTGGGGGGGCATCAGGCCAACGAAATAAGGGGCCATCTCTTGGGAGAGCCATTGACAAACCAACGTTCTATCCTCAAATTTGCGAACAAACCGGTTGGTAGTTGAACTGCACATGTGCACAGGAGTTTCTGGGATCACAAGTGGGCCTGGGGGAGGAGTTTTGCTCATGACTGGCAGCAAGAAGGGGGCAGGAGGCACTAGGAGGCAGGACAGGACAAAAAAAAACGATGAGAGTAGGACTTAGCCAGCTCAGCCACTTGCAGTGGACACAAAGCCGGCTCATTGGCAGTTGACTAAAATAGTAGCTCAGACAACATGAAGCTTGGCTCAGCAGGTATTGGCGCCGACTGCAGCTCTGGCTTCAGCCAAGAATTAGCCGGAGCTGCCGAAACACTACCCTCAACACAAAGGTCACCTGAACCTAACTAGGAGGAACAATTGATTCCATTGAAGGGAACCAGCCCTATTGAAACACAAACTCAGACCTCTCCACCTCAGAACCTCTTCTTTTGCCAAGGTCTGGCCTTCACACTCTTGCAAGTGTTGCATTATATACATGAGGGACTGTGTGACGTGACTGCTAACCTCTAGGTATAGTAATGAGTGACTGAGGAATGCAATGATATGTTGTAATAAATAATATCCCTTTTTAGGGAAGCTTCCATCCAGATATGGAGCTGTGCACTCTGCACTTCAACACTAGGTAGCTTATGTCAGTGACTGACTAGTGGGTAGTGAATAGTACTCTGAGGCCTATCCTGAATGATATAAGTTATCTCAGAGTTGACTGTACCACTTACAGTACAACCATCAGACAGTGTGTTGCCAACATATACCTCTCCTCACATGTTCACATTTAATGTACCTACTTTATGTTTGTTGATATCTTCATGTCATATCTCATTGATCAGTAGCACCATTTATGCATGTAAATACCCTTGCATCTCATCATATAAAAAGGGGTCACCCTCAAGAGCAAATGACAGTGAAGTGTCACCCCATTTTCTTTTCTGTGTGCCACTGTATGAATCACCTTGGAGCCCAAGCTTGCAAAGCATGCAGCCACTCCTCGTGTCAACTCTCATCTCCATCTCATTGTACTCCTTTTTCACCTTCGTCTCCTCGTGCTCTGCAAGGGTTTTGGTGCTTATCGCAGCCCGGATCCCCTTGTAATTTCGTTATCTCTCACTCATCTCAACATGCCTCATATGCCCCGGAACGTCGGCCCGCCATTTGGTCTTCTAACTTCCGTACACCTGTTCCGAACTCATGCACGTGAATCTTAGGATCTCACACCACACCAATCACCAGATTTCTGGCTGGGAATGACAGTAAATTTTCACACAACCGCAAAAATGGCGCATGAGAACTTTCCAAGATGCGCACAGATGCCGAACGCACTCTTAAGTTATGTAATCATTTGTTGAAGCTGCCCAACTGGGTTACACGAGTCACCTTTGTGCAAACGCTGGTGTATGCTCTTGTTATAGTCTCACTGAAAGCTGTTCCTTCTTCCAAAATCATTGACGAAGTTTGCTCGTCCAGCCCCACTACCTTTCTTATCTACTGATGGCTAAATTCCCTCGTTAAGCGACAACAATGGCTGAGGTGTGAGACCTATGAAGAACGAACTTTATTTCGAGGTATATCCGCCATGGGTGTCTCATTCTGCTTAAATGCTGTGCATTAAAGTGCTGACTTCCGTTCCATTCGAGTAAATCCCACCCAACCATGCCTTCCTCGAGTTACGAAGATCTCAAGCCAACAGCGAAGCGCCGTGCTCATCATACCACAGGCTTGGCCCTCATCGTTCTTAGTTTCCAGACGCTTGGTATATTAATTCTCCTTCCCACGATCCTGTCCTTACCACGACGCAATAATCTAGGCATTATCTATTCCGACATTGGCACCTCGCCTTTGTATGTCCTGAACGGAATCTGGCCCACGACCGGGCCCATTCCGTCTGAGGAGGATGTCATTGGAGGTATTAGCGCCATTATCTGGTCTTTGACGCTTCTCCCGCTCTTGAAATACGTGGGTACTATTATTCATCCTTTCCTCCATCGAATTCCCACGTTCGTCATGCAACTAGGTGTTTATCTGTCTGCGCTTTGGTACATACGAAGGTTGGGCACATTTGTTTAAGCTTTCCCCCCCGAAACCTCACACACTGTCATATTTGCCATATTTCAGGCGAAGGTGGACCGTTTGCCCTGTATCAGGGAATCTATCCTCCGAAATTTTTCCAGTTCACACCAACTCACGACTCGATGATGGCTGGGAAGAACAGACGCCGAGATATTAAACCACTGGCGTCTTTTCGTTGGCCCCTGTTGATCTGGGTAATAATCTTCCCTCAAGGGATGGGTCCTGTTTGTTTAGTACTTCACAGGCTCTCTTTGGTACAAGCTTAACAATGGCCGATGGCATCCTGACCGCTGCCGTTTCCGTTACAAGTGCGGTAGGAGGCATTGGTGGGTCATTGACGATGTCAGCTCATCAGATTACTAACTATCCACATAGCTGTCGCTAAGCCGTCTGTTGCAAATGCCGTGGTTCCCATGTCTATCGTACGCATCTTTTACTCTGTGCTACCCTATATCTCTCACCCCTGTCAGGGATTCTTACTTTTCCTCTTCTTCGCACAACCGCTTGGCACCTCTCGTCTGTCGTTCGCCTTTGCACCCAGTATGCACTTTATATTTTGTTTATCGCTTCATCCCTCACACAAAGCCTGACAGTTACCTTTGTATGGCTGCTCCTTCTCGCTGGAACAGGCATATACAACGTCACAAGGTTTCCTGGCATTTTTCGCGCCTTTGATCCTTCGCGGGCTGTCATGTGTACGTGCCAAACCTCGCGTCTTGCCTGCATGCACATTTATACTTCATCAGTCTTCGTACGCACGAAAAACTATGACACTCTTTCTGGCGTGTTACTAGCAATTACTGGCTGCGAGGCACTTTTCGCCAAGTAAAATCAGACACTTCCTCCTTTGTTCAACTGCTTAGTCTGCCTTTTATTCTTCATAGTCTCGGACAGTTCAACATGCTCTCAATTCAGGTCTGGCGACGCTCAGTGTTATGAAAGGGTTGGGACTCATCCATCTTCATACAGCTTTCTTTTGGGTCGTTTGCGTATCCATCACTTGTACTCGCCTACCTTGGTCAAGGCTCCCAACTCATTGTAAACGGGGCGGACGTTCTTCCAAACGTGTTCTATCTCACAATCCCAGGAAAGCACAATGGGCCTTTATTTTGGATTCTATATGTCTTTGCGATCCTCGCGACGCTCATTGCATCACAAGCTATGATCACGGCAACCTTTTCCTTGGTACAACAGCTCGTGAATATGCGCTGTTTTCCTCCGTAGGTGTCTTCTTTTTCCATGATGTCCAGCTTTACCTACTCCTGTCGTTTCAGAGTACACATGGTGTATACATCTGATAAAGTCCAAGGCCAAGTTTTTATACCTGTTGCCAATTGGTCTCGTGAGCATCCTTTTCCTTCAATACAACCCATCTTCAACTCTATACCCAGTCATGATAGCGACGGTTGTTATTGTCGCCGCCTTCAACAACTCTACTCAACTGACCAATGCCTACGGCTTTGCTGTGGCAACGGTCATGTTTACGACAACTGTGCTCATCTCACTTCAAATTCGATATGTCAAACAACTTCCTTACATTTTGGGGGTTTTATTTTTGCTTTTCTTCGGATTTCTGGATGGTAAGGTAATAAATCATCCCATTTGTTGCCAATGCTGAATTACTCCAGGTCTCTTCTGGGGTGCTTCTTTGAAAAAGGTTCCTCATGGCGCATGGGTCCCGCTCACGTTAGGCATTTTGCTGTAAGTCTTGTTCAGTCCCACCAAGGGACATGACCTCACAACACTTTTAGCCTCGCCCTTATGACGTTCTGGACCTGGGCCAAGGTATTCTAATTTTCCTTACCCTTCCGCGACTGCATTTAAATATCTTCCGTAGGGACTAGAGGACCAGTTTGACCACAAGAGTCGTAGGCGACTTGACGGGTTCATTGTCCCTGAAAATGCTGTCGTGGAATCAGAAAAGCCCGAAGAAAGCGAGGTTGTGCAACTCTCGGTGCTCGACGAAACCACGAACTTGTACTACGTCACCCCTCCCCTTCCAGGCGTCGGGAGTGAAGTAGAGCGTCATGCTCTGACCCGTCTCCCCATCTTCGCAATCTTCCACGGTATATCGCACGAGCGTGGGGTCCCACCATCCTTCACCGGTACGTCTACACCCCTCCCTCTCTTTCTTCTCGGATCTCCAACCACAAGCCAAAACAGGGTTGATTCGCCAGTGGCCAGCTCTTCCCCGGTTTGGCATCTTTCTCACAGTGTCCGTCCTACCTGTGGCCCACGTCCAAGAGGGAGACCGCTATGTGGTCGGCCGGGTCGACTCTTTGCCTGGTTTCTACGGCGTTGCGCAGTACATCGGCTTCCGTGATGAACCATCCCTCCACCTCGACGAGATCGTGTTGAAAATCAACGAAGTCGAGGCTCGCCTGGAACCCACCATAGCTGGACAGATCAGGAATCAGCTCATGGAGTACTCGCGTAGGCCCACGCATGTGTATGTGATGTGTCACCTGCATTTGATCTTGGATACTGTGCGCTAAGCAGTGTGGTGCAGTGTGCCCCACTATGCGGTTCGAAGCAAAGACCTGGCGATGGGCCGATTCACGCCTGTCATAAACTACATTCGTCGATTTCTCATCGAAGGAATATACGGGCGCCTCAGTACGACATTCCGTGCACGTACCCAATGTGGACAAAATGCTGACTTACCTGGCGCAGGTGTTATGTTCCCTGAATCGAAAGCTTGGGTTGCCCGTGCGAATGAGTAGGCCGACTGCCTTTCGTCACAAAAACGTGATACTGACCTGACTTGTTGTCCAAAGGATCGTACACATTGGCGTGAACGCGAATATATGATAGGAATGTGGAGGATATTTTATGCGCAAATTATTTGAATAAGACTTATCGACGAGGCATAGTCCAGGGGTGCATGACAAATTGTAGGACTATAGACTGCGAATCCGAAAGTTTGGCCGAGACCTGAACTCGATTCAGCGAGCGACGAGGTAACCGTGTGATTGACCGAACGTGCCAAGTCTTTCGAGCGCCCAGTCTCATGGCAACTAACAGCTCCATCATTCCAACCACCGTGCTTAATTTGTTGGCAGCCATCTGTCGTACAGTCCACTAGTACTACGACAGGCCACGGCCGCACGCCACTGAGTTCAACACTCGAAGATAGAGTCATCCTTCCTTTTACTCTTTCCGACTTCATGAAGCAATCCACGTTACCTCAATACGAAGTTCCATGTACGTATCTTTATAATTATGAGACGTGCGGCATAGATAACCATTGGCAACTCCAAGGCTCGTCTAGTCCAAGTTGCGAGCACCATGTCGGTAACTACGGCATCGTATCCTTCACGGAGGTCGGTCGTTGGCCTTCAGGGCAAGCATGTTCCGGTACAGGGCGATTACCGAATGCCCCGAGTTTGTAACGCTCGTTAAGGTCAACTTCGGGCATCCCGCAACGGCGTTGTAACGACAGCCCGGCGCTGCGTCGAGCTTTGCGTTGCCGACTTGCCACAGAAGGAGCGACGACGAATGATCCGCTCCTCATATTTGAATACATGAACGGGACACTCCTCGTGCTCTCTTCCTTTTTCTGGCGACAGGCGAGATCGGGCGGACATCGAATGGCGGTTCTATCTGCGGTAAATTCCTTCTCACCCTCACGTTCACTTCCTCGCACGCAGAGCCCCTGATGCGCTGGGCGATTTTCCTCAACAGCAATGGAACGTAACAGGCCAGAGCCGCTGAGCAAAGCTAGTCAAATTTCCGTGGAACGAGAAGGTGCCGAGCTACGTTATCAAGTCTAAGTGTTTGATTTCGCTACGGAGCTCGCTGCGAGAGCCGGAGGTGCTGATATTATGTTGTAGAGTGGCATCAAACAGGACCCAGTTGCGCTTCATAGGTCATACTACAAACTTTACTTTAACTGTATTGTAGGTATTGAGCATGCATCGAAGTTATATTGCTTGTGCCATCCCCTCGCCACCACTGGGTTCAGGGATCAGCTGTCTGATTTGCGCGGGCACGGGGCAAGCCTGACAATTTCATGCTGACTGGTGGGACTTGTTTAATTTCGTATAATTAACTCTAGGCCCTGGTGACTGAACACGAAGTGAGAACGCCTCCAAATTGTCGTCGTGAGTAGGAGCCTGCCAGTGAGTTTGTACTCCATATCATGATATCTACCCACTATCCGAATGGGCCACAGAGCATCTTCAAAATTGCGGCCTCTCTGAGGGATCGCGTCTGATCTTTTATTTGAAAACCATTAGTTCTCAACTATCGGAGCCTTTCTCAACTTTGCATTGGATAGACTTAGATGTTACCGCGGAAATGTAGGGATTGACAATTGGAGTGACCACAATAGGCTGGAATGGAACAATTGGCCGAATTGGTTCGAACGGTAGTAGCGACGTTCGAACGTCACACGTGATAAAACGGAGTGCTGCTCGGATATTGCCGCGCGAGGATCCAGCAGTGATCCAGTTTCACCGTGTTCGTCGTCGTCGTCATCGGCTTGGAGCATGTAAGAGCAGGTCTTTTCAGTCTGTGATGTAGGCGGTTTCAGATGAAAATGCGGGATCTGCGGTACTTGCCAACTTGCTTTAAATCGATTTGATATCTAATCTTAGGAACGCGTGTGCCCTTCCGATTGGCACCTTTTGTCTGTGCCCTTCTCTGAGACGGTACCGTGCTGCTCATCGGCTGCTTTGTCGTACATATAAAGAACTGGTGTTCCACGGCGATGCCTGACTCACCCGTCACTCCCACATACGCAACCCTTACTTCACCTCATTCCTTATTCCCGCCCCGTTGGCATGACTGCTACAGCCATCTATGCCACTCAGATATCCATTGAAAAACTTCAAGGCATTCATGGCTATGGTCTCGAGTCACCTCCTCCGTCCCCTCTGAGCGCGACTCTTGCACACCAGAACAAACGCCCGTCCGTCAAGCTCAAGATTGTCCGCGGTAGATCCGACATTGTCAACTCTGTCATTGTCGATGCAACGGGCCAGTCCCTCTACTCCATTTCGAGTACTTCGAAGCGCACCGCTGTGATTGCGTGCAAGAACGACGTCGAGGTTGCAAGCGTGCAGTGGGACCGTTCCAGTCCGAGGATGGTATTTCGTCGGAAGAAGATGAAGTGCAAGGAGTGGCTGCCGCTCGCGGTGTCCGGGACTGAGTACGAGCGTACTCCTCTCACTTTTGGCTGTCATGCCGAGTTTTGAACGTGATCCTTGCAGATCTCGTGTACTCACACATGGTGACTCGCAACTTATTTGGACGCACAGGTCCTCTACCTCTGGCTACGTGTGTCTCTGCCACCACCCGGACGTTTATTTGAAAGGCTGACAATTTGCTGCAGCTAATCCCTGCAAAGCGAGCCGGCCTCGCCGTTGCGCGGTGGCGCATTATATCCAGCTCCGATGACGTCGACCTAGAGATATTCCAAGAAGCACTGGTGGAACCCGGCCTAATCGAGGCGATTGTTCTCTCGTTTGTGTTGCTCCAATCCGGACGCTGTCTTGGTGATAGGATAGAGGCGATGGGTTTTTGTGATGCAAGATTCGGGATGAGGATCCCATGCATGAATGGCAATTAACATTTGTTGTACGAAATCGCTGTTTCGACCTTCGGTAGAGTGTAATAAAGGGGGAATTTCACACGGCAATTCGGCAACGGGCGCAACGCCCATTCTCGGCTGGATCGGCTGTGCTGTCTAACCGCCCGCCGTCACGCTAGTTTCAGCGCCTCGCGGCCTCAAGGGGTCCCCTTGTCACTTGTCACTTTGAGCGCCCGTCTCTCTTCCACGACGACCACGACAACGTCCACCTCACCCTGGCCTTTTAGCCCTCTTTCTCCCTCTCCCTCTCTCTCTCCTCTTCCCCTTCCACCCCTGTCAATATGTCTGCTCGTCATAACACCTCGCGCAGCCATGAGGGTTACCCTTCGACAACCCCTCCTGACATGAATGATCCATTTAATCCCCGTCACTATTACGACAATGATGTAGAACCTTCCGAGACCTATCATAGAGACAACTATGGCTCAGAGAGCAGTGGCGCTGGTTTGGGCGATCCTGACCCATATGGTTCGTTGTTCTTTCTCCATATTTTCGCACATTATGAACCTCATAATCCGTATTCCCCATATTTCCAGGCCAGCCAGATACCGACTCCGACCATGATGTTTACGGAGGACAACGCTTGGGCCCATCAGCCGAGTCGCTCAATGGCGGGCGCTCTTCGGCACCAAACTTGGGTGACTTTAGTGCGACGCAATACACTGGTGGTCGTGAGCCCTATCCTGCCTGGGGAGCCGAACGCGTGATTCCACTTTCAAAGGAGGAGATAGAAGACATATTTCTCGACCTCCAGCAAAAGTTTGGTTTTCAAAGAGATTCTATGCGGAACATGGTGCGTTCCGAATATTACTTGCGACCCCTCTCGGCGCCTGTGGCTTACAGCGCCCGCAGTTCGACTTCACAATGCAGCTGCTGGACAGTCGTGCGTCCCGCATGTCCCCCAATCAGGCACTCCTCACCCTCCATGCGGACTATATCGGAGGTCAGCACGCAAACTACCGCAAGTGGTACTTTGCCGCCCAGCTTGATCTCGACGACGCCGTTGGTCATACCCAAAACCCCGGTCTCCAGCGCCTTCGTTCTAAGCGCGGTGGCGGGCGCAATCACTCCGAGAAATCCCTAACTAGCGCGCTTGAACGCTGGCGCCAGGCAATGAACAATATGTCCCAATATGACCGCATGCGTCAGATTGCCCTTTATCTTCTCTGCTGGGGAGAGGCCGCTCAAGTCCGATTTGTTCCCGAGTGTCTCTGCTTTATCTTCAAATGTGCGGATGACTATTACCGTTCCCCCGAGTGCCAAAATCGCATCGATCCTGTGCCAGAAGGCCTCTACCTTCGCGCCGTTATCAAGCCTCTCTATCGCTTCATTCGTGATCAAGGCTATGAGTCTATTGATGGCAAGTTTGTGCGACGGGAACGTGATCATGATCGCATCATTGGTTATGATGATGTGAACCAATTGTTCTGGTATCCAGAGGGTATCGCTCGCATCGTGCTCACAGACAAAGTATGTCGCCCTTTTATGATCCGGATCGACTGTTAGTAAAACCCCTATGCCAGACTCGTCTCGTCGATATCCCACCAGCACAACGTTTTATGCGTTTCGACCGCATCGATTGGAATCGTGCATTCTTCAAGACTTATTACGAGAAACGCTCGTTCGGGCATCTGCTCGTCAATTTTAACCGTATCTGGGTTATCCATATCTCATTGTTTTGGTTCTACACTGCGTACAATGCCCCTACCATTTACCAGCCAGAGCGAGGACACTCTGCTGCTCTCACCTGGTCAGCAACGGCGCTTGGGGGTGCTGTTGCAACCTTGATCATGATTCTTGCGACGCTTGCCGAGTTTTCGTACATCCCCACAACCTGGAACAATACGTCGCATCTCACCCGTCGGCTGCTTTTCCTCCTCGTCACTCTAGCTCTCACGGCCGGACCTACCTTCTACGTCGCTATTGCGGAGAATCGAGACGGTGGTGGTGGATCACTCGCCCTCATCCTTGGTATTGCCCAGTTTTTCATTTCCATTGGCGCAACCCTCCTCTTTGGCATCATGCCTTCCGGTCGAATGTTTGGCGATCGGGTTGCCAGCAAATCACGCAAATATCTTGCTTCCCAGACATTCACGGCCAGTTATCCGATCCTAAATTCGCAAGCGCGCTTGGGGAGCGTCTTTTTGTGGTTCCTCGTATTTGGTTGCAAGTTCACCGAATCGTACTTCTTTCTTACCCTCGCTTTCCGCGACCCAATCCGTGCGATGGCCGGAATGAAGATCCAGAATTGTCACGAGAAGTTGTTCGGCGATTCCCTCTGCCGCAACCATGCTATCTTCACCCTTACGCTCATGTTTATTATGGACCTCGTGCTATTCTTCCTCGACACGTTCCTCTGGTATATCATTTGGAATACTGTATATTCCATCGCTCGCTCCTTCATGCTCGGGCTTTCAATCTGGACACCTTGGAGGGATATCTATGCCCGATTACCCAAGCGAATATATGCCAAGATCCTCGCGACCACTGACCTAGAGGTTCGGTACAAGCCCAAGGTGCATCTTTTGATTACTTATCCACCGCATTTCATCACCTAACTACCAATATAGGTCCTTGTTTCTCAAATTTGGAACGCAATCATAATCTCGATGTACCGCGAGCACTTGCTGTCTATAGATCACGTACAGAAGCTTTTGTATCATCAAGTTGATACGCCGGACGGTCGTCGCAGTCTTCGTGCACCTCCGTTTTTTGTCGCACAGACCGACAAGGGCTTCAAGGGTAGCTTCTTCCCACCGGGCTCCGAGGCCGAGCGTCGAATCTCGTTCTTCGCTCAGTCACTTACGACCGCGTTACCCGAGGCTCTTGCGGTGGACGCCATGCCCACTTTCACAGTCCTTACCCCGCATTACAATGAAAAGGTATGTCCCCCTTTCATTTGTCCTTTCATCGACAGCTTTTGTAATGTATTCGACTCCAGATCCTACTTTCGTTGCGGGAAATCATCAAGGAGTCTGATATCAACACCCGCGTCACACTCCTCGAGTATCTGAAGCAGTTGCACAGCCTCGAATGGGAAAACTTCGTTAGGGACACCAAGATTCTTGCTCAAGAATCGGATTTATACGATGGCGCATTCCCAGGCGGCGATGAAAAGGGCACTTCTAAACTCGACGACCTTCCATTCTATTGTATTGGTTTCAAGAGCGCTGCCCCCGAATTTACATTGCGCACACGTATCTGGGCCTCGTTGCGCTTCCAAACCCTTTACCGTACGGTCTCGGGCATGATGAACTACGGCAAGGCGATCAAATTGCTTTATCGCGTTGAAAACCCCGAAGTAGTCCAGATGTTTGGGGGCAATACCGATAAACTCGAGCGCGAGCTGGAGCGCATGGCCCGTCGCAAGTTCAAATTTGTGGTTTCCATGCAACGGTATTCCAAATTCAACAAAGAAGAGCATGAGAACGCCGAATTCCTTCTACGCGCATATCCTGAGCTTCAAATTGCTTATCTCGAGGAAGACCCACGCAAAGATGGCGGCGAACCACGGCTTTACTCTGCGTTAATCGACGGGCATTCCGAGTTCAACCCGCAAACAGGGCGGCGTAAGCCCAAATTCCGAATCGAACTACCTGGTAATCCCATTCTTGGCGACGGCAAGTCGGACAATCAGAACCATGCGATCATCTTTTACCGCGGTGAATACTTGCAACTTATCGACGCCAATCAGGATAATTATCTCGAAGAATGTCTCAAAATTCGTAACATTCTTGCGGAGTTCGAGGAATACTCGGTCAGTAGCCAAAGTCCATACGCTCAATGGGGCCAGAAGGAGTTCAAAGCGGCACCTGTCGCAATTGTTGGCGCTCGCGAATACATATTCTCGGAGAACATTGGCATTTTGGGCGATATTGCTGCAGGCAAGGAGCAAACATTCGGTACGCTGACGGCGCGCTCGCTCGCTTGGATAGGGGGCAAATTGCATTATGGACACCCCGATTTTCTTAACGCGACTTTCATGAACACACGGGGCGGCATATCCAAAGCACAGAAGGGCTTACACCTAAACGAGGACATCTACGCGGGCATGAATGCCTTCGGACGCGGCGGGCGGATCAAGCATACGGAATACTATCAATGCGGCAAGGGTCGCGACCTTGGATTTGGCACGATCTTGAACTTCCAGACGAAGATTGGCACCGGGATGGGCGAGCAAATGCTCAGTCGCGAATACTATTATTTGGGAACACAACTTCCTATCGACCGCTTCCTCACATTCTACTATGGTCATCCTGGTTTCCACATCAACAACATGCTCATTATTCTGTCTGTGCAGCTCTTCGTCGTAACGAGTACGTTTTTCACTTTTGATTGCTCCGTACCGAATTCACTTACTCGCTTTTTCTAGTGGTATTCCTTGGAACACTCAACTCGCAGCTCACGATATGTAAATACTCAAGCACCGGCCAACCGCTCAATGGACAAGGGGGATGCTATAACCTTCATCCAGTCTTTAACTGGATTCACCACTGCATCATCAGTATTTTCTTGGTTTTTATGATCGCATTCCTACCCCTGTTCCTTCAAGGTATGTGATACAACTTCTGGCAATCTCTTGACCCTCAGGCGCTGATCAAACTTCTCTGGCAGAACTCATCGAGCGTGGCACCGGCCGTGCGCTTGCGCGTCTCAGCAAGCAGTTCATGTCGTTCTCCCCCGCGTTTGAAGTATTCGCTACTCAAATTTACACGCATTCGATCCTGAATGATCTCACTTTCGGTGGGGCACGATACATCGCCACTGGTCGTGGATTCGCGACATCGCGAATCTCATTTAGTATTCTTTTCTCGCGCTTTGCCGGCCCTAGTATCTACCTTGGTATGCGGACGCTGCTGATGCTGTTCTACGTGACTCTCTCGTTTTGGACTCCGTACTTGATTTACTTCTGGATATCCATTCTTGCGCTTTGCATTGCCCCGTTTCTCTTCAACCCTCACCAGTTCTCATTCACAGACTTTATCGTCGACTATCGGTGAGTCACTCCAAATTGGTTGTGACCCCTCTACTCACAGAACTTAAAGCGAGTTCCTACGTTGGATGTCTCGTGGAAATTCACGCTCGCACAACAACTCTTGGATCGGATACTGCCGGCTGTCGCGCACGATGATCACGGGCTACAAGAAGAAAAAACTCGGCAAACCATCAGAAAAGCTGTCGGGCGACGTACCTCGAGCTGGTTGGCGCGCGGTCATCGTTTCCGAGGTCCTCTTCCCCATTTTCTTCGCCATCCTTCTCATCATCGCATACATGTTTGTCAAATCATTCCCAGTCGCTGGTCAGACACCACCTAGCCCTCTCATTCGCATTACCGTCGTATCTATTGGCCCCATCGTGTGGAATGCAGCTGTCTTACTTGTCCTCTTCCTCGTCTCGCTGTTCCTCGGGCCAATGCTCGATTCGTGCTGCGTGCGATTTGGCGCAGTCATGGCCACCATCGCTCACATATTTGGCACGATCGGCATGATTGGATTCTTCGAGTTCTTCGTAAGTCTTCCCTTCATTCCAAAACCGACCTTGTTTAATCTACTTGATGCGTCCAATGCAGTGGTTCCTTGAGCTTTGGGATACATCACATGCCGTCCTTGGTCTCATCACTATCGTAGCGGTCCAGCGTGCAATTCACAAGGTGCTAATCTCGGTGTTTCTCTCACGCGAATTCAAGCATGATGAGACCAACCGAGCATGGTGGACGGGCAAGTGGTATGGCCGTGGCCTTGGTGCGCACGTGCTTTCGCAACCTGCACGCGAATTCATTGTCAAGATCATTGAGCTATCCCTCTGGAGCTCCGACTTCCTAATCGGCCACTTCCTGATGTTCATGCTAACACCCGCGATTCTGGTACCTTATATAGATCGGCTTCATTCGATTTTACTTTGTAAGTCCCTTCAGTCTAGACGACCTCCGGTCTAATGAACTGCTGGCAGTCTGGCTCCGGCCGTCGAAACAGATACACGCACCGATCTTTAACATCAAAGTGAGGAAGCAGCGTCGTGCCATCGTGAGTATCTGGGCGTTCCAAATCTAGATGAGGGAATTTACGGTCTTGACAGATCATTAAATACGTTCCTATATTTTTTACGGTCATTGCCATCTTCGTCGGCTTGATTGCTGCCCGTGAGTTTTACCGTTGCTTCCTATGATAACTCGCTAATTCGTACCTCGCGCTCAGCCATCATTCTTAACGACACCATCCGACCTCACTGTTCATTATGCAATCAGTTGTAATGCCGGACTCTTGGAACATTTCTTTCCTAGTTATACCATTTGCTGATAGCTGTCCTGTCCTTTGCTTCCCTTTGTTTCGTCCGCTTCTTTTAGTTACCGCGGTTTGTACTGCTTCCCCATGGACTTATAGTTGTATATGTTTCCGTGATTAATCTAATTTTTACGGAGTTGCATTGCCATGAAAAGCGTTGATTACAACTACACTACGAGGGCAATTTCAATGCGTCGCAAGTCTAAGGGCGTTCATTGCCCTTGCCTGTCGCCTTATGATCAACGAACACTTTTCAAACTGCACGTGAATTCGTGATCCAGCGGCAAGCATCTGTATCGCATATCGTAGAGCGCGTAGCCGTAGCCCCCTGGACTCGATGACTTGTATGATACAAGTAAATGATGATACCTTAACGATCTGAGAAAATAGTGATCCATGGAAGTAACTATAAAACTCGAAGAACTCCAAGATCTAGACGGACGGGTATGCATGAGAAGATTCATATCTCCCCTCTCCCTTTAACGTACCGAGTATCCTACCATATCGTTAGTCAGACTTTGAGTGCGTCGGCGCAGCGGTGACCCAGCTGAACCATCCACTCGAACGCCGAGGGGCGGTATCGGTCGGTGAACCAGCGGACCGCTCACCTTCGGCGTCACTCGGCACCTCGACTTCCTCGAAACGGCCACCAGGACCGATATTCGTGCCGCTAGCGACGCGTTCTCTGAGGCCGCGTGCGGACTCGGCGGACGGGGTGCGGCTCTTCATACGAGGCATTGGGACGGGCTCAGGGCCATCGCCTACATCGTAGCCATGCGCGGCGGTGGCACCAACATAGGTGTTGCTGGGGGTGACGCCCTGGCGTTGGAGAAGCGCAGTACCACCCGCAACGATGGCTGGGCCGTAGGTGCGCCACAGCGTGCCGAGGATATGTGTCGGGCCAGACACAGAATCACTGAGCGCTGGTGTTTGCGCTGAGCCCCTGGATGGATATTCTGGCGCAGGCGGAGGCTGGGGGCCAGTGGCGCTGGCGACGATAGAATCCCAGAGCATGCGCGTGCGGGCTTGGAGAAAAGCAAATACGCGGGACCTTAATTGTGCTAGGGCGGCGTCAATTTGGGATTCGTGGGCACGTAGCGTTGGCTCGAGCTGCGTCAGGTAGAGGTAGGATGCACCCTGTGTTTGCGGAAGAGCGAGGTAGAGAAGGAAAAGCGTCTTGAAAAGATAGTAGAACGGGATCCTATAAAGGAAGAGGGAGGAATGAGGAGAACGACATTGCTGATTGAAAGAATGATGTAGAGCGCACCAGGAAACAAGCCACTCGGCGAGATATTCGACACCTACGACGCATGCAAGTACAGACCAATACATTAACCATCGCTCGAGATCCTCCTCCGACGCAGGCCGCTGGGACAGGGTCTTGAATGAGGCGTAACCCGGGTAAAGGAAGGCAGCGATGCAGCTATAGGGGGCAAAAAGACCCATCAGAAAATGAGTCAGAGTTGGTTAGAAGACAAAAGGGAAGGATACCTGATAATTCGAGAGGTGAGATAGAGGAACATGATGGTAGTTGGAAGACAGGGAGGAATGAAGTGCGGGCGCTTCTAGCCCAGAGGTTGGGCCACGTAGGGCTGCGGGCCAGTCCTCACTTGATCACAGAGCCGACGGCGTTGAGCCAGGCCCGACTCAGTGGCAGTCTGAGCAGTCCTGCACTTGGCCAGTCTACAGTATAATGGCAAACATCGGTAGTGTCTTTCTAGGTGATGTCCAACGCAACCGTCTACGCTCCTCTGGCTCAACACCCGTTTCAACCCCTCCATCATCACCTCCCCCCATATCACTCACTTCCCGTGACGCTACACATTCACTTCCAGCAACAACAACCTCAGACCCGGCAGTTCCTGACTCTATATTTGAACAAGGAAAGCCTACGCCACACCCTCATTTGGCTCCAGAGCAGTCTCTCGAGCTCCGCGTACGTTGGCTCGAGGCCATCCTCTATGGCGCGAAGCACGAGGAGTCCCTTGCAGGCTCACGCGAACGTCGGCCGGGGCTAAAACGAGGCGAAACATTAGTACGCGCTGCCGAACACGCCCACCGGCGGATGAATGATATCGCAAGTAACTACGACGTTTTGCGTAGGTTTATCGGCCACTGTGAGGCTATTCTCCACCATCCTCCGCTCTCCTTCAGCCCAACTCATAACAACCCAGACGAGCAGCATGCGCAATACTTGACTCCCGCCTTCGCGCTGTCTGGCACGCTCCCAAATATCACACCGCTGGAATATAAGGACATGTCTCCGGCGGACTTGGCAGCACTTACAGCAGAGCTCGAGCCCGACATCCGATCCGCAGACAACGACATGCGTGAGATTGACGACTTGCAACGGAAAGGCATCACTGGTGCTGGGATGCTGTCAGGTGCACTGAGTGGCCAACTCCCGCTGCCCACACCCATTGACTTAACATCTATTTGATAGACTACGAAGTTCTGCAACCACGGCTCGAGGAACTCTTGCTACGCCATAAAGAAGACCTCGATCGTGCCGCGGCCCTTGAGAAGCGAGTGGCTGGCATCGTCCGGCAATATGCCATGCAGGCGGGCATGCGTTTCTCCTACCTGGGCACAAGCGATCCTAACTTATAACTGTCTCACTCAGGTCGACTCTTTATCGGAACTCTTTGTTGCATGGGATGAGATCCTCCGTGTGGCAGAAGACAGAGTCGTTAAGCTAGAAAAAGAACGAGAAGAGCGTTCGCGCAGGGGGTATGATTAGGGTGCGGCGTGTCTGCCTGACATACCACGCCTAGTAGCGGCAGACCAAGTAATCAATACTGTACTGTACAACGTCTCCCTCATTCTGAAGGGAGAGACGCACCCCAGTAAAGGCTTGTTCTGATTTACAAGGGCATCGGGACGTGGGTGTGAACAATTTGGCGGCTACAAATTCGGTTAAGGCGGTGGATGCTCAATTTGAGTTACTATATCATTCCCACACTCACACGGTTCCAACTTCCGCTTCGCCCATCAACCTCCCGACCATACTTTCTGGGCCTAGGCGTCCACTGCTTAGGGCTCAAGGAGTGAGTGATCCAACGCTCATGCCGCCCTCGGGACGCAGCGACGGGGGTAAGCACAAGGAGCGCGAGTGGAAGCGCTCGCATGGCGCTATTGCATGTGCAGAATGTAGACGGTCTGTTTCTCTCTCCCCAACTTTGATAAATCATTAAACCAACGAGACTCCTTCGTTCTACTGTAGTCTTAAGTTAAAATGTGACAAAACTGTCCCGTGTTCGTCATGCGCGCGGAGAGGCTGTGCATCAATCTGTCCAAACGGTGCGTCTTCACTTGAGTATGAGCCCCTTGTCTTGTCTTGTGTAAACTTCCTCACAACTACGCGCCCAATGACAACATGCAGGAAGCCTCGTAACAGGTCAAGGCACCCGGTATGCACATATCTCCGGCATTTTTATCCTATGGCCTTGCCCATACGCTTCTAGTTTTGTCCTTGCAGACACCGACAGACTTCACAACAAGATCGCAGAGATGAGCGCCCGCATCCGCCAGCTTGAAGACGCCCTCACAGTTTCGCATTCTAGCCACTCGCATGATACGCATCCTTTACTACAGCGCGAGCTTCTCCAAATCAAATCGATCATTGAGCTGCATTCTGCTGTAGAGCAACTAGTCGAAAATGAGGAGACAACTGAGGATGATAACGGCAGATTATTGGACGTATTTGGCACGCTGGCCCTGCGCGATGGTGGAGCCTCCACGTTCTACGGGCGATCTGCAGGCCATGAAGTGAGTATCTTACTCTGAATAAATGCGTCGGATACTAATGCCATATATCCAGAGTCTCCTGCTGGTAAGGAATCATCATTCACGATCCGGCTGACCCCCATGACAATGTTTTCCGTCATCAGAGCGAACGAGATTCTTCAGAAGAGCCCACCGGGGAACGTTTCCTCCCACCGAATCACGGCGAGATCTCCCCCAACCTTCCTCTACCCATAATTGAACTCTCCGCATCATTCCCGGATGCCTCTATCCGCCTTCCTCTTTTTGTCATTGAGGCATACCTTCCTCCGTGGTCTCGCGCCTCACAGCTTTGCGCCCTTTACCTTGAACAAGCTCCTTGGTTTTTTGGTGTTGTAAAAGCACGCCAACTTCACGAAGAGCTTCTTCCCTTGTATTATGTCGAAGCTCGGCCGCACGGTACCGCACCTCCCGCCACGCCAACACCTCATGACCTTGCCCTTCTATTTGTTATATTCTGTTTTGGAGCTATAACAGATGAAACACTACCACCTGCACCAGGGAACCCGGAAGCGGACTGTTTCTATACATTAACACGTGCATCAATTGCACTTTCGCCACCAATGGACCGACCGCCAACCGTAAGTACTGTACAGGTATTCAGTTTGATGGCGATATACCAGGGTCTTGTTGCGAGTCAAGACAGCATTGAGAACACTTGGGCAATGATGGGGTTGGCAACCAAGTTGGCACAGAGCGTGAGTTTTACTTAGCAACACAGAGTCAGTCACAAGTTGAACGCTTATCTGGATTGTAGATTGGCCTCCGTGAGTGATCATGTCGTTTGCTTGTGCCCCTTTAACCATGGTGGGTAGATCGAGATTGCGCGAGATGGAATCTGGCCCCTTCAGAGACACAGAAACGTCGAGCACTGTTCTGGGAGTTGTTCATCACGGATTGCTGGCAGGTGGGAGCATGGCAGTGGGAGGAATGTTCCATAAGATAACCACTCTTCCTCTTCCCAGAGTCTTGCCACAGGTCGGCTACCCACATTTTCGCTCCCGTTCGTCGACTGTGAGCTTCCCCAAGACGTTGAACAACTCTTGGCTGATGACGGTACCCCCCAAACATCTTGTGAGTATTTGTTGATGTATCGCTCGCTTCTATCTTCCCCATTTGCTCTCGTAGTTCCGCATTGGAAGGCTCAGTTTGGCAAGCGATGTGTCTCCGAAGTTGTTGCGGGCATTCTCACTGCTCGCCCACCTAAGTACTCTGTCATTGTCGACCTCGACCATAACATCCGTGACATGGAGCTTCCTCGATATGCACTTGATCCGCCACCTGAAGGTGCATCCTTCTCCGTCGTAATGCAACACTTCATGCCCGGGAACTATCGTTGTCTAAGTACGTCGTGACCTTTGCGATTGGCATTGTCCCTTCAAAGTGACGATACGCTTGCCGGTAGCACTCCTCTATGTCCATCGCGCATTTTTTGCGCAGGGCCTATGTGACTACCCTGCAGACCCTCTTCGAAGCACTTTTGCACCGTCCATTCTTTCTGGATACCGCTCTGCTTGTCAGATCCTATCCAACCTACGGGCTGCCTTCGCCATATTCCCTAGTCGAGTTGCTAGGTTCTGGGTACTGTGGACTCATGCCTTTTCTGCCTCAGTAAATACCATCATCTTCGTCTTATGCCCCCCCTTAGCTGATCTGAGTATAAAAGGTGATGCTTGCCCTGATTCCGGTGCGAGCACCGCGGAGTAAAATGGCGCGAGGGGCGCTAATGGAACTCCGCTCAGCCTACGAGCTATTTGATCGCGCCGCGCCGTTTGGTGGTCGCGCTGTCAAGATGCTTGTATGTCTCACCTTTAAACCCTATCACAAAGGACATTTAATTTACCTTTGCTCTCGTAGCCCATTGTGAAGAGGCATCTCGAGAAGGCGACAGAATGTTTCAACGCAGTGCACACGGTCGCTGAGCCGTTCGCGGGGCCAAAACGAGACGAATTTGCGGTTTTCTCGGGCATGACATCCACTGTGCGCGCTGCAACCTCTACCCCTTTGTCGTTGCTTCATTCCTCCCCCGACTCGTTGACTGAACCATCACCAAGTCCCCCCCAAGAGACACATGCTGCCGTTTCGGGAGTAATTCCCCAAGCTTCTCAGCTATCGGGGCCGCGACCTCCATTGCAGCCTACCGATATACAAATCGAATCATCGCCATGGTGCCAGGTACATCCAGCGCTCATCGATCAGTTGGTGGCTTTCGAAGAACAAATGGCGCCTTCTCCTGTGGTCGGAGGGTACCCGGATGGCCAACCTCCGTCGTCTCACACAGCACAATTTCCCTTCCCTTTCCCAACGTCCACGAGACCCGCCAGCCCACCAAGACTCACATATTTACAGCAAGCACCACATGGACGCCTTCCCTCTCAAGACCTGCAACATGCTGAAAGCGCATCCCATACTCCGGCTCTGCCAGATGCGAACGCGGTTGAGACGCGTTGGGGTGTACCGCACACGGACGTGCAACCCCAATTTGCTCGTCCACACACCCCGCCCCCTGGTCCGCGGGCGCGAGATCGCGTGATACGTCAGAGTGGCGATCTCAGTCTCACCGAGGCCTGGTCGCAGTTTCTATCACAGATGGACATTCCACCTGTTACCTCGCAGCGTCCGTCATGAAAGCTGATGTTGACTCTTTTTTTTTTTCTTTTCGCTTCTGTTCCCAGCTCTTTGTGGCCTAGTTGTATCGAGCACATCTCCACGTATGCATGGCTCATCGCGCTGCTATTGTTTTTGTCAACGGTATCATTGTAGGATTGTTGTAGACTGTAACGATATGGATGGGTTGATCCATTACCACGTGTGGTTATCGTCTTCTGAGTTTTATGGATAACGCACATTCGAAGGTCCAAGCAGAACCAGGAGTTTCTAACGCCCATGAAAAAGTGATGACCCTGTAATACCTTTTCATTTGCGTTGCGATATTGGTCAGGTCTCGGGGAATAGTATTCTTTCTGTTACCGACGAGTTTTAGCGTAAATCAACTTCGAGGACGTCACAGACGGAGAAAGCGATGATTCTCTCATAGCGACATGCCGAGCCTTTTGTATGAGTGTGATGATAAATCCACGCCCTGGTGGCGCTGGTCATGACTTCCATGGTAGCTAGGAATATGTCTACTCTGCAGATATTAGAAATAGAGAGTCCAGACATGACAATGAAGGTGAGCGCAACTTGTAGGTTGTGGTAAGTACTCAGGCTATTTTATGTTCCAAGAATAGACTCCATGGGCGGATTTTCAAGTGATAAATCGAGATTACGGTCAAAATAGCATCATATATACCAGGCGGGCGAGCTTGACGCCTAAGACCAACAGAAATTATCCACTCCGCAAAACCGAAGATAACGAGAGGCTGCTATCATTCTGCTATCCTTCAGATTCCTTCTTCCCCTGGCACCCTATTGCAATGTCGTTGCGCTTTTCAAGGCCTAAGGGTCAGGACTGGAGTGACTGGAGAGTATTAGATCACAAAGACAAGCTATGTCATTGATGCGTCCAATGCGTCCTGTATGTGTGCTTTCCCTGACTTGACGCAAGCCAGTCATTTATGGGGTCACAATACCCGATGATTGTGCG